>VXAV01011164.1:0-15686 GCA_013399715.1 Alectura lathami | reverse complement strand
GTGGGCCCTGGGCAGCCTCATCTGGGGGGTGGCAGCCAGCCCACGGCAGGGGTTGGGGCTGGGGGGGCTTTGGGGTCCCTTCCAGTCCAAGCATGCAGTGATTCTAGGATTTATATTCTATCATTTATATTATGAAGTGTTGCATCACCTAAGTCCAACAGCATTTCCAAGTTCAAGTGTTATGATAAGCTGCATACAGGCGGAAACAATACACAAAGGTAACCAGTGGGACAACTTCTTAGATTTTTAGGCAGCTCTCAAATTACTACCTTAATTTCCACACTGAATATACTGCCTTATACTCCTTCAACTGCCAGCCTAGTCAGTGCTACCTAATACCACACAAGCACTCTGTAAAACATTCCGTCAGAACCGCCCAATGCACCTACTGTGGCTTTGCACATCAACATGGGGTCTAAAATTGCAGCTGAAGAAGTGTTTGTGTGCTGTAGGTGCTCCGAATCCTAGGACGTATGGCTGCCTGAACTGCATTAAAATGAATTAAATTAAAAAATGATTCTGACACTGAGACAGTACAGACATTCCCATATGAGACGATACATGAAAGTGTATCACTTTATTTCTGATATTTCACTGCTACTGAAATCACTCTTATTCCAGCCCATGCTGAAACCTTCCCCTGCATACAATCTTCCTGCCCTGAAGACCCTCCTGAAGCCTTTCTTCCCATTTCCACTCTCCAGGCTAAGCTTCCCCTTCCAGTGCTCTTTTAGACTTCTCGTGTTGTACATACCGGACCAAACTGAATGAGGCAAGTGGAAAACTCTACCTGCTACTTCCCAGTGAAAACCAAATCAATGCATACAGTTTCAATACTCCTCCAACCCTTTTTTCATTTGCTGACCTGCACATTCCTATAGGACAAGTGTTAATGTTATCAGAACAAAATCTACTCAATGAGCCACCATTTAAAAGCATTCGGATCTAAGATTAAACTAGAATTTTAGTTACACTAAAATTTGACTAGAATTGTAACCAAAACACACTTTAATACTTTTCTGCTATAAGCATACATTAAAAGCCAACACTTTTATGTTATCTATATGCATTAAAACTTTAACCTCTGTCTTCTTCTGCACTGGCATGGTCTGGCCATGACAACACCCCACATTAGTCACGCTTGGTGCAACACATCCTCACTTTTGTGAAGACAAGAAAATGTCTGCACTTCATTTTTCCAAACAGATGAGGGCTACATCCAGGAATATTCATGCAAATGTGTGTCTTGCCTTGTTTTTTATTATTATTATTATTAAGAGACATTACAATTATGCAACTCCTTATTCAAAAAACTTTGGCATTCCCTGATCTTCTGAATGTGCAGTCACACCCTCCAGTGAATGATTTCTGAATGAAACGGCAAAGCAGCACACAATAACCAGTTCTTTCTGTATCGCATGCCCTTTAATTCAGAGTCACAAAACTATCATTACTGATTACTACTAACACTCCTCCATCTGAAGCAGCTTTTAACTGTTAAGACACAGCTACCATTAAAAAGTTGCTTTTGATCCCCAAAACAAGGTGCAGGTAAAAACAGACACTGAAAACTGTAGGTGCGACATTCAGTCCATGGTCAGGAACAGTTTTCCCAGCAAAGAGTTATAAAATTTCTTATCTTTAATATACAGCAAAATACAAGACAGCATAGCCAAACTTGAGCACCCTCTTAAAGGCAATTTTATGCCACAGGAAGAAATACTGCTGTACCATCAACTGATATCTTATACATTACTTAAACTCTTTGCTGAGCAGCAACTGAGTGTATAGCTCAGCACCCAATGCAAGACACATTCAATAGCTCATTTCTTACAAGTAGGTATCTCCTTGATTTATTTGTTCTTTTTTTTAAACCTGTAGTACTGGTGTGAACTGCTCCTACAAACAGGAAAAGGTTCAATGTTCTCCCATCCACAAACCATGATGCTCTGCTTATGAAAAAATTGACTAACTGGCCCCTATTTCATCAGTCCCACCACTTCCTGGAGAATCACTGCGAGTACTTTCAATAGCATAGTCAAATTCCAGATATAAACATATCTAATAACAAGTATTTTACGGAATCACACAGAGCAACATGATGTAAGTTAAGGAATACATACAAAAACCTTACTCATTCTGCCAAGCAGACTTACAACAAAAGAAAAAAAGGCATATTGCGCTGTGAATGATAAAGCACGGTAAAGCAAGAAAATGAAGGCATTTACATGTAAATGACAGAGTAAGATTCACATACAAATCAGGAAACAAGCTGAAACAATCTATTATAACAGTTAAAAACACTCTGAATCGATTTACAAATTGAACTGAGGTTACAGAAGGGCAAAGATCTCAAAAAAACTAGGAAATGCCAAAGAACATCTGCTAGTGATGCCTCCTGGGCACCAAACCCAGAAAGTATTTAAAAAAAAGGAAGAAAAAAAAAGGAAAACAAAACAAATTCTGTGATGCATTGAATGAAGTGCAATAGGAACAACCTCCAGAACAGAGCAAAGAGCAGAGTTCAGCTGAATGCTGACCACAGCCCCCTGTACTTCACCAGATGCCACTGTGTGAAGAACTCACTAACTGATGCTGGATAAAGCCATGTTCCTTCAAAAAGCCATCCACCCTCAGCTCACAGACGTCCGCAGAGAGCGCTGCTGTGTCAGCAATCTTCTCCTCTGTATTAATTACCTTAAATGTTTTGCTTCCGTATCTCTAAGCTGTGGGATTCAGCTTCCAGGCTTTAGTTCTTATCATGCCTCTCAGCGCGTTCTTTCTGCTCAACACTTTCCCTGTTAGGGCACTGCAAACCCAGGCACTTCTCAAACTCCTTCCTGACAAAGTCGGCTCTAAGCTTCTCACAGTAAGCCTTCACAGTTTTGTTGGGTTTCTTTTCTTTTGTTTTGTTTTAAGGCAAAAAATAGATTCTGTACACTCTCCATTTTCCAACAGCCTGTAAATATCTCACGTAGTGTGGCAGCACTACACCAGAATAGCACGGGGTGTGCGAGCACCAGCCTTGGAGTTGCCATATAGGGAAGCAAACAATGCAGCTCTGTACTCCTGCCCCTTTGTCTCACTTACAAATCTGAGACTGAATTAACATTTTTAACCCCCGGGCAGTAATTGGGAGACCATGGTTTCATTGTCCATTAACTCTCCACCCCCAATCCTTTTTGTGTCTGGCTATACAACAATTGGAACTGCTCTTCTTAGTTGTCTGCTGCAGCTCATTTTACGTACTAGCAAACTAAAAACACGCAGATTGCAAAAAAATGTCAGCAGTGTATCAGTAATAATCACAAAAAGCACCAGGATGCATGAAGAGTAAAATAAATGGAGGAGAGGACAGCCATCAGACAGAGCAAACAGTTTCATATTTTCGTATCCAAGAACATGCACGTTGTTGATATCTCCTCCTTCCTCAATTTTCTCAGCTCTGCTCGGAAGTGTTTAATATATATGGTTATTTCTGCTATTTTTCTGATTTTCTGAGATGGAGAAGAAACACAGTTGATAACATATGAAAACATTCCACACCACAGTATCTGCGTACCTGCATCTCGACCTGTTTTAACATATGCATCCCGTGGTTTTTCTGGAAGCTTTACAATATTATCAAGTACCGTAACTACAAACCAGTGTTAACACCTGAAGTTAGCTTTTCTAATGATAAAGTAAACTGATGTGTTTAACAGCTGTGAAACCCATCACACCACACACCAACAGCCCTGACAACTAAACGTGATGACTTGTTCACAGAATTTACACAAAATGACGCAGGCCACACCTAGATAACCTGCAGCAGACCACACAGGAGCGCAGTTTTGAATCCTCAGCTCAGTATCAACCATCTTGTCTGGGTTTACCAACAGCGGTGTCTATCAATCCTGATTTTAGCAACATATCTGCCAGAACTTGGACTGAGACCAAGCCCATTCCATATCTGCCATCAAACAGGCACAGGATCTAATTATCTGGCAGGATTTCAAACATTAAAATGGAAAAGGTTCTCTACTCTGCTACCAGTTCCCCTAGACAGCCATTATCTTATTAACGGAATGCTTTTTAATAAGTGAGATTTGTTAAAGTGGTTTGTGACATTACTAAAAATAGCAGGGAGCATAAGCTAATTTATAACCTACAAAAACTGTACCAAGTGTCTGCTCTGTTGGCTGTTAACCACAATCCTATCTGAAGCAGCTAAACAGTCACTAAAGTTGCATTTCTATAATATCTGCCAGGTCTTCCTTAAGGAGTTTCAGCTTCAGGTTAACCCTGGAGACCCTGCAGCCAACTTAAGAGTTCATTTTGTAACTTCTTGTCCATATACTCATATGGTGAACGTGCAACTTTTTGACCTGAATCTCTCAGAAAGAAAAAACTTCAGAGAACATTATCTATCACTGGTTTCAATGGGCTGCCCAGGGAAGTGGTGGAGTCCCAACACCTGGCGGTATTCAAGTGCCATGTGGACATGGCACTAAAGGACACGGTTCAGTGGTGGGACTCAGTAGGTCAGGCTGATGGAAGGGCTTGGTGACCTTGAAGGTTTTTTCCAACATAGATGAGTCTATGACTCTGTGCTTAGAAGTCAGAAGAGTTGAGCTGGGTCAGACTAACAGTGGCACCAAGACAGAGGTGATCAAAGACAGCCTGGCAGCTCTAACAGTACTATCTCCTACTGCAGTCATATGCTTAGCATAATACTCCCAAAATGACTCAATGAAGTGACCCAGAACTGGTGAGTACGTAATCCAGGACCAGTGCTGCCATCCCACTGCCCCCACAACAGAACAGGGGACAACGCCAGCTGGTGACACCCAAGCTCCCATGACCAACCCTTTCTGACGAGTACAGGGCAAGCAGAACAACACTTACAAGATTTTCCATGTCCGTTCGCGCCAACACGTACGTCCGTACGTTAGCATTTTGATGCAGAAGCATGTATAAGAGGAGAGTCGCTTGGTCATACTTCTGCTGCTCACACAAAGCCGTGTACAGACTGTTAAAATTAATCTGGAAAGCGTGTGGATTCGATGATGAAAAGGCACTGCTATCTGAAATACAGAAATCAAAAACAATCTTTAACAAATACATTTACCAAGTACCTGTTAACTTCATAAAACCTCTGGGTGGAGTATTTTATGCAGACACCACAGTAAGGAGGAAACAAAAAGCATCCATGACTCTTACATAGGTGGTCATAAACCTTACGAAGGTCTCATGAAACTTCAGTAGTACCAAAGCTGAGGTTGTTCTCCCACTTGAGATCCAGTAAGACCGCTATACCTACACAAGACAGCCTTTTTAAATAAAAAATAATTAAAAAAAAAAAACTATTCAGACTGTCCAGATGACTTCCTCTGTTAGTAAGGAAGGCACTGCCAGGAGTTGCTAATTCGTGTGTTTTCATCCCCTGAGACCAAGATTTTGCTGGCACCGAGGTGAAGCATCTCCTACACATTTGCTATCGTGAAGGGCTGATGCACTCAGTTCAAGGCCATCAGTATATTTTCAGTGAAACACTGCTGTTGTCAGGACCTTAAAAGAGGAAGGGAGGGAATTTAATGGGCTAATTAAAGTAATTTTAAACATCCTGACATGTAATCTAACACAACTGTAGCTTATTCATGTTCACAATCTAGTTTGTAGCAGAGCTGAAAGTGAGAATAAAACAGATTCCTGCTCAGAGAACCTTTTCACAACACGCTTTAACAGCTTCAACAAAAACTTCCATCAACACACATCTCTAACATCTAGGAATTTCCAAAAGAAATCGAAAAAGGAAGAACGACAGTCAGTGCCCTCACACAGCATGTCAGAGAGCCAGGTTCTTGTCCTTACTCAGCCTTCTCATCTCCCTAAGTCAGATTTTGCCTTTGCTTTTTTTTGTTTCAGTGCAGAAGAGGTACGTTTCTCAACTCCCAAAAGCCTCCACAGACACTTGTATAGCATCCTCCTGCCCAGCTCTACCCAGAAAAACCCTTTCAAAACAACCATCTTCTGTGATGGCATGTGAAGTAGGACGAGTCTGTCTTTTGGGGATGATTTATTTCAGCATCTTGGCAACTGGATACAGAGGCTATCTTTTCTGAGCACATAAACAAGCTAAGCATATGGAAAAACTACAGTAATTCCGTGGCAGGAGGACATTCTGGGAACAATAGCAGTTCGGACACTCAACTATTCTAGAAGTCTGGGCTTAAAAAATTGCTGTGTTTCTATAAACAAGATGCCCAAAGTTGATGAATTTAACTAAAATCCCTTAGTTCCCACAGTAACAGACTATGGATTTCTAAATTGTTTATTGCTTATTAAAAATGCATTAACTTAGGAAAGTTGTGCTGTAGAAAACAGCATGACAATACCACTACTCTTGCACAGTCATCTGTGGACAGAGCGGATTTACAGGAAAGGAAGAAAAGACTCAAAGAATAATAATAATAATAAAAACATGTCCATTTGAAAATCTGCTTTTCTCCAACCATTTTTACAACCAACCAGTACAGCAACAGTCAATGTGTAACCACTGCACGCCACCTGAACCTTGTTTTTTCACAAAGCCTGGAAGATTTCTCAGATATTCTACGCTGCATTGCCACAGCAAACAGAGCACGCTCAGGACATGTATGCCCAGAGACCAGAACCAGGAAGCAGCGCAAACTGGGCTCTCAGAATTTTCCACCGTTCTGGATAAATCTCTATACCTTTAAAGACTGATCACGTAAACATTACCTATACCTAACCAGAGTGTTAGTGTCCTACCTCCCCCTTTTTTTGTTGTTTTTCAGTGCTTACTCCTGGCAAAGTTTTCTGAACAGCTTCCAATTTGGGGAAGTATGTGTTAGCTGCCACTTATTTTGAAAAAATCCCACCCTCTTAGAAGGGGAAGGTAGCATGCTTGGGGCAGCTGCCACAGTTTGTTAGCCAAGGGCTGCCAATTTCAAGCTCCAATTCAGAGGATTTTTAAACTGTCCTACTTCTTGCACTTCATTATCTGTTTATTAAAGGATATTTAAAAAACAGCAGAAAGTTCTCAACTTTATTAAAGGACTAACTTATCAGCAGGAGCAATATACCTAGTACTAGTCTACAGAATGTTAAATGAGTCAACAGATTCTAGACCATGTAGAACAAACTACCCTGAATTTTAGTTCTGCTCTAATTCGATTATATGTTACTTAACAAAAAGGCCAATTTTCATATTATAATCACAAACTATAAATCAATATGACTATAAACAGCCTCTTTTTTTTTTTTTTAATATCATTCTCTTTTTCCCAGTCTCTCAGAATGTTCACAAGAATCAAATTTAAACTTAATTACATGAATATTGCTAGTGGAAATTAGGTTATTGGAAGCAATATCATTCTGTAAAAACATACATCTGAAGAAAAAATGGGTTTCCATGCTACTTCTTGACACAGAATAGGTTTTTCTAAAGTTTTAAATGACACAAGTTTTCAATGAAACACATTACTAGTTCGTGATGACTTTAAGCAAAGTTAACCAAAACATTCGTATAAATTCTCAGATGGTCAAGGTAAAAACAAAACAAAAAACTTTTATCAAAAATTTGACCTCAATTGCCAGTAAACACTATTCAGCAAATCAAAGGGGAACGTTAGGATTAAGAATTCCTCACAGAATAGAATCACAGACTCATTGACCCGTTTGAGTTGGAAGGGACCTCTAAAGGCCACCCAGTCCCACTCCCTGCAGGGCACAGGGACACCCACAGCTGGGTCAGGGTGCTCAGAGCCCCGACCAGCCTGACCTTGAAGGTCTCCACGGACGGGGCAGCCACCACCTCTCTGGGCATTCTTCTAATGAGAACAATAACTTGACACAACTTCTGACATAAATGTGAGTGAATGTAGCAGCACCTGCGGGCACCTGGTGCACAGACTGGAACCTGCCTTCTAAAAACCTGGCAGGCACCACAAGAAGCCTGAAACTTTGTGTACAAAAGTCTCAAGGATGTGTTTACAATTGACCAATTTCTCCACAGACTTGCAATACAAGAAGTTAGAGACACAATTAGCAATTCAATTGCTCATCTCAGCTCCAAGGGACTCGATGCCAGCTGACCAGGATTTCTCCAACTGCTATAAATTTTCAGAGGACTCCTCCAGACTCTTGGATAACCGGCTTACTTAGAAGACAGCTTTATTTATGCCTTCTGAAATTATGAAACTTTCTTGAATCTTCTTGAATCCATCAAGTTTAAAGAAGAGTATCCTCCTTCGTCTGACCCTTCAGCAAGTATCAGCAGCTGGGGAACTCCTCAGAATTCCCAGAGGAAAACACACTCTTGCATGGCCTTGCTGGACAGAGGAGTTTTGGAAAGAGAGTCTCCAAGTAGCCCCAGCAAGTTAAAGCTCCATTTCCATCGGTTCACACTCAGAAGTAAGAACAGATACAAACCTTGGGTGTTCTTGAAGGACATAATAGCTTGCCTGTAGGGATTCGGCATATCTGGAGCGTCGGTCAGATTAGCCAGGACCAGCAGAAGCAGCAGACTCTGGTTAGCCAGAGGGGAGCACTGCTCCAGCTGCGGCGTTGGTTTGCTCCCCACTCCACCTAACGTGAAGACTGTCCACAGGCCAGCTACAGAGAAAGGGCAAAAAAGATAATCCTCTTAGAAAATGTTATGCATGTTAAAATCATAGAGAACAAAGCTCCTCCTGAGAACAAGAAACCATCTGACACACAGGTACAGAGAAAAGCTGAAAAAACATTCCACCTCTGCACGACGGAGAAAACAGTCTGCCTACCTGATTTCTCAAACTGAAAATTCCAGGTGTAACATGGCACAGAGAAGTGGGAACTGACAGACTGGTGAAAGTTTCAAGAAAGTTAAGCCATAGGAAGACACGAAGAGGCATGCAGAAGAGAGATAAAACAAAAGCATAGAACTGAAGGGGCGAATCCCAAACACTGGATGAAGGATTCGTGTAGCATCCCTGATAATGGTGATGCACCAGAAGAGGATTAAGGACCTTGTACACTGGCTCTTTAATAACACTGATGTACTCCGTCCTGCAGCATTTTTCTTACGTATTCTAGTTTTAAATAACCTCAGCATATTTTAGGCATGGCAAAGGAACAAATACCAACACTGCTTAAACATCCAGACTGCGCCCAGAAGAGAATATCATCATTGCTCCTTATTTGTGAGTAGACAACATAACAGCAAATAATAAACTTCCTGGGAAAACAAAAACAAAAACAACAGCAACGTGGACTCGTTTTAAGGTGTCATTAGGCTCCTCAGTTTTGTATTTCTGCAGAAGATGAAATTTGGCAAAAGCATAATACTCTAGTTAAAAGTATTAATACTGCTCTGAAACTTCTTTCAAGGGATTGCAACAAGATGCAAGGGTATGGAACCATAAACTATTTCCAGCAACTTGAAGCTACAAATCTAGTTACAAAGAAACCCAACTCTGAAATGGACAGATCACCCATGACAGGGATAAAAATCAGTCTGACTGACTTCTCTTGGGTGTTCTCTCACAACTGCCTTGAAAATACACACATAATACAGGACAAAAACTCAGTTTATTTTACATATGCAAAAGATCATTAGGTACAAAAATGCAGATAGCTAACAATTCTACACCAGCTCTCAGTTATTTGCTTACTAACAGCAGTAAGAATGCGTGCTAGAATATCCTTCCCTTTATATAAACACATAAGGTGCACAAGTCTCTAACTACACAGCACAGCAACAAGAAATAATCTCAACTTCAAAATTATGATTTTTAATGTCAAAAGTGAAAATTATTTATAACTTTATTACAGAAAGTAAGAGAAAAATTAAGGAAGCTCAGTTTCAATCTTCTAATCGGTTAGATTCATTGTACAGGACAAAATCTTGTAAGCTATCTGAATGCAAAACATACATATACTACAGTCAGCCAAAGGAATTTCAGGTATTCTTAGCCCTACAAAATTTTGGAAGAGTCAAACAGGATTTTTCTTCAAACATAATTACACAGTCAGGTCAGTAACAAACCAACGCTCCCTTCATCAGCACAGTTCCAAGGCAATTACTGCCAGGTCAAAAGCAAAGGAACCAAGGAACCAACGCCGTTCAGCCTGAAGGACTTTTTACTGTAAGAGCATGATAACTACAACCTTCTCAGTAAAACTTCATATTACTTTAATAATCCTTTATCATCATGTTTTGATCCACTGTCCTCAAATCAAGAGTGAGGGTGAATAAAAATGCTGACCATATAGTTTTTCCAGTTATGATTATCCACATATGTAACATGCAAAGGAATTCTAAAAAAAAAACCAACACACACACACACAAAATCACTGAAACTACCATGCACTTATCATCATAATTTGCTAAATTAATTCAAATTGAGCACTTTTCCTCTCTTCAAGCAAAAGTTTTGCGCAGTTCTCAACTAAGCCAGCACTTTCAGTTTTCCACCACCCCACCCTTCTGTGGGTGTGCTATACCTTTCCCCAATATTTAGGAAAAGAGAGACGTGGCCAAATTACAAAGCTGGCTCTGCCATCGGGGAGAATGAGGTAACCATGTCCGGGAGGACCCTGCACACTGATGTACAGCCTACGTTGTAACCTCCTGAAGTTCTGCCTCCTGTTGCAAGCGTACTCCTCCAGACGAACCAGCCCCGTGCTGAAGAGTTCCTAACACCCATTTCAGTTCTAAAACACAACGTCACATGAGGTGCTCTGTGCTGGCTGGTGCTCTCAGGGTTAGTCCAGTCACAAGGCATTGCTAAGGAAAATAACGCTTGTGATCCTAAGCAGTGGATTACTGTGCTGAACAGATAAACACCCTGGGAGGAGAGACACTCCACAGTCCGTGTTTCTAGTGCTGTTTTACAAGTTCTCAGTATCTGAAATACAACATTGCTGTACCTTTTACATTTATGTAAAATTTCAGAATTTTTAAGCTATAGGGTTTTTTTTTCTTTAAATATGTGAAACAAAAAATAAAGTAGTGCTGCAGCCCCTTAGAAGCCCTCCACACCGTGCTCTTTTCAGATCTACAGTTACAGTTAACAGAAAGCTAAATGTATTATCAACATATACAGACACAGAAGAAGTGCCCTGGAATCACACTTCAGATCCTGCTACACTGAAACATCAGAAAGAACAAATGAAGGTAAATCCTCTGTTGGAAATTCCTGCGTAAGCCAATAGCACAGCCCCAGGCAGCTGTAACTGTTCTAGCGCTGTATGGCATCCCTGAAAGCCTGGAATAAAACTTGCCTGGATGCCTCAGCGCCCAGTGCCTGCATTTCTTTCCTGTCTAAATTTCACTCTAAATTTTACCCACTCCTATTGTCTTGTCATTTTGTAAATATCCCAAGGGAAATGCAAGTTACAAAAGTTTTCTCATAACTGTCTGTATCTCTGGGCAGTGACAGGGATGAGCTACAGTTCTCAGCGTTAATCACCAGAACTGTGAGAAGGGTGAAAGGAGGTGCACCACCTGACATAGCACGATGATCCACAGGGCTTCTAAAGCCCAAAAAACAACAAAAAAAGCTCTACATTACCAAAAACAGCCTTTCTGTTGCCAGTTACAACCCTGATGAAGTTAAAACACTATTCAAGATTTCTGCAGTTAGGCCACTTTTCACATTTACAATTTACCATTTTCTGCAAAATATTTATCTAAGTGCCATTCTCTAATATAACTGTCTACTCATTTCTACAGGGAACCACACTAAAGCAGCAAGTAAAGCAAAGAGCTGAGCTCCAGAACTCTCTGGTGCAGTACTTCAGATGCCATCAAATTTTCACTTAACTGCTTGCTAGAGCAACAATCCAACAAGATCATTTCTTTCGAGTTTCTCGCGAAATCCTAAAATCAGCTCCTACCTTGAGGATCTCTAATATTGCTCCAAAGTGTTCAACATTTCCATGCATTTCCTACTAGAAAAATGGAAACCTCATCTTACGAGCAAGGCACATTTTTTGCCATAGAAAATCTGAGGTCTGCTGTAAGACAGCTAGAAACACAGTTCATAGCCATGAAAAGGTAACCAGGATTTTAATCTAGTTTGACAGTCTGTGGAACCACACTTCATGGCAAAATGAAGCTATGACACATTCACCTAAAAATAACTTTTTTTCACCAGCCCATTATTTAACGTAAACAGAATGAGAGAATCTCAGCCTAATGCTCTGTTCTCTGTTATGCAAAAACAAGGAGAAACAAATGAGGTTGTACCAACTCGAAGAACGGATTAAACATGTTTATATTTCTATGAGACTAAAATTTCATCAGCTTGATTTTAAAGAAGTTTTAAAATCAAAAGACGGAGCACAGAAGGTGCTTAAAGATTTACTCACTGTTAGGCATTGAAATTTATAGCCAACAATTTCTAGCAATGCATACCAATATTTTAAGTTAACATATCAACAGACCGTGAGCTATACTGGATCTCTGATCTCTCTTGGGATATTGATTGGACTGGTTGCAATTCCTGAACAATGTAGGCAAGGCTACAGAAGGTGCTAAAAAAAATTTTAAATCCTACCAGACAGAAAACCCAATCACAAAAAGCATCAGGCAGATGAGAACTGGGTGCTGCGTCCCTGGAGATGCTCAAGGCCAGGCTGGGTGGCCCACGGCAGCGGGCTGGAGGCAGGGTGTACTTACGGTCCCTTCCAGCCCAAACCACGCTGTGATCCTCACCAACCCTATGTTTAGGAAGGCGGCAAGTCAGGTCATAGAACAATGGAAGTCCTAGCTCCATACCTTGTTTTCCCTTTTATGAAACTGTCAGCACACAGAAGATCATTGAACATTAGCTAGGGCAGCACTAAATAACACAGATCACAAAGAACAAAAGGAAAAGCGATTTTCACTGCACCTACTTGATACCATCGGGTACTTCCTCCACCAGAGCCAGCAAATAAAGTACTACTCAAAACCATGACCACTGATATTTCATTCTTATTATGATCAAGCAGCAGCTCTGGGAACTTGGAGGGCTGTGCTTTTTTTTTAATGCTGATTATGTGTGTCACATTTCTCAAGTCACTTCAATGATCCTCAATTGTGGTCTGACGAACACTTTCTGGTGGCCCACGGAGAGCTGGCCGTTCACGTTGTGCTGGCTCTTGTCCTCGTTTCCAGCTGCTACATTGTGTTAGAAGAAAGCTAAAAATACACAAATACTTTCCTACGAGTACTTTTCCATGTAAGCAATTCCTCAAGTTGCCACCAGGATGTTATGTAATAACGAATGGGAGAGGAAAAAGTGGTCCACAGAATCAAAAATGGAAGAGGCTGGATCAGTGAGGCAACTGCTCTGTGAAGATGACTTGAGGCAAAACACGAGCTACAAACTCCCTTGATGTTGTAAAATCACATCCTTAAACAACTGCAGTCTTTATGTAAGAAGTTTAAAACTGCCTACACGGCTGTAAGAACAGCAAGTACATTAGTTTTAGAAAACTCCTGTTACAAGTTTTTGGAAGACTCTTACAGTAAGGAAATAACAGAAGCTGAAATATAGGAAACATGGAATAATTTCTTTATGGTTAATGAACTTGCAGGCTGAGTATTCCACTCTCAAGCAAGATTAAACTCGTACGGCACACAGACACACTAGTGTACACACAGCCTGCAAGCTCAGGCCGAAAAAGTTGATCTGATCACACTGCATTTGTAGGTAGGGAAATTATAAAACTCAGAAGTATAAAAACAGCTGTCCTACATATTGCAATCACTTTTTTTCCTTGAGTTCAACTGACAAGACTTAGAAATTACAGATTTTTGAAACATTGTACCTCACATGGTAATACAAACCACAAAACTAACAAATTTTACCTTTTAGCAATATTTTTTGTGCTCTCCACTGTCTGGCATTAGACTAACAGAACTAACCCAAGCTAGTGTGCAACAGACAGACATTTTAAAGCCACCTACAAATGAGTAGGTTCTGGGAGACACTCAGACTGACGAGATAAATTCACGTTTCAATATGGGTGGGCTAGCTTGTTTCTAAGCTGTCAGCAGGCTGCAGCACGAATTCACACGTGGGAGACGCCACCTTCAAAAGCCGGCGAGCGGTGCTGAGAGCACTTCGAGGCAACAGCTGCGACCAGTCCACCTTGACAGCACTTACTGTTTGAAGACAGGGATGGCAAAACCATGTGCATCAGTGAAGCCATGATGATTTCAAACAGCACAGCCAGGTTTAGAACCCTGTCCTGCCCTAGGATTACCACTTCGTCCTGGGTACAAAGTGCTGTGCGAGGCCAAAGCCACCAACTCACAGAGTGGAGGCCCACAGGCTTTCTTTCAGGTGGAATTTAACCCCTAGACCCTGTGAGAAAGTGACTGTATTGCTATGGCAAGATTAAGAAGACCTCTTTCAAGACATGTGTTAGAAGACATCTTTAAAGTGCCTTTGAGAAGATATGTTTTAAACATCAGTTATTCTCATCAAATCAGTGTAGCAGAACCAATAAGATTAGATTCTAAAGGAGACAAGTATTTCTTAGCCTAGTTGCCAAGAAAAGCAGAAAACAGTTGCTGTTGAGCCAAACTCTGACACACAAAGCCTGCCGCCTGCCCCACTCCTGATCACTGCCTCTCCAGGAACAGCCCAGCGCTGCGTGCATGTTCAGTTTTTCCAGGCACCTGGTTTCCAACAGCCTCCTCGCTGCCCCACAGCTTCCCAGCAGCACGGGAAGCTCCACGAACAGCTGAGCTACTGGAGCTACTGGAAAGAGAGAGCACACCATCGATTTGCACTTCGTTCGCAATTGCAGGCTCTTCTTCACTCTGCATCAATCACAAAAGCTAGAAGTGTTCAACCTGGCTGTGCAGAAGACCGACACTTGCCATGCAGTCCTGCAAAACTGACTTCTTCGATCTCCAGATAAACCCTCTGAAAGCTGCACTACCACAGAGCACAAACATGCCTGAGGAGGCTGCGGCCGTGATGCCATTAACACATTTTGGAAACACTTTTTCAGGAAATGAATCATGGAAGCAAGTGAAACGCAAGGATGTATGAGGTAACTCGTTCATCCTCTACCCATGCAGAAGTGTTCCCTCCAGTACACACTGTTATTCTACCCAGCCTAATTTGAAGGCACTAGTAATGGAGCTTGAACCACATCCTTTGGGAATAGTGTTCAATCATCTAATGAACCTCAGTGTTAATCTTTTTTCCCCTAATATTCCCCCTAAGCATTACTTGGTGCAACTTCATCTATTTATTCCTATAAGTGGTTGTCTAATACCAAAAAAACATTTCTTCCCCAGTTCAGTGTTTACAGCCTTTAAATAAAAGGAACAGTCATCTCTATCCTTTGTTGCCTGGCCAGGTTATATACACAGATTTTTCTTTCATTTCTTCAAGAATCTTCTCTATTTCACTTCCTGTGATTAATCCCAGCTCCAGCACTCTGTGTGACTTCTGCAGAGAAAAAGGTTACAAACACTGAACTGCATAAATTTAATATAATAAACATATTCCTCATTCATGGCAAAAAAAAAAAAATCATTTTAAACTATATACCCCCATCTTTATCACCAGATCTCAGCAGTTCTCTTACTGTAATATCTAAAACAATACATGCTCTCTTCATGGCAAGAGCCCTATTTGCCATTAGAGCGCGGCAGCTTCGGAGCCGGCCCTGCCAGGACCCCAGCAGCAGGT
>VXAV01011163.1:4374-19065 GCA_013399715.1 Alectura lathami | reverse complement strand
GCGGGGTGAGCCGGGGCGTGGGGATGGGGCAGCCTGGGTAGAGCGAGGGCATTGGGCATGGCCAGGTTTTGGGTAGGCAAGGTATTCTCCAAGGGAGTCAAGGGGAGGGAAGGCAATGGGAATCAATGGGATACAATGGGAAGGCAAGGGGAGGTATTGGGAAGTCAACTGGAAGGCAGTGAGTGGCAATGGGAATTGATGGGAGGTGATGGAAGGCAGTGGGAGGCGGTAGGAAGTCAATGGAATTGTAATGGGAATCAATGAGAATCAGTAGAAGGCATGGAGGAGACAGCGGGAGGTAACATCAGGTAGTGGAGGGCAACAAGAGGCAGTTAGAAGGCAATAGGAGGTGATGGGAATCAGTGGGAAGCAAAGGAATTCGATGGGAGTTATTGTGAATCAGTAGGAGGCAATGGGAAGGTAGTGGGAAGTGATTTGGAATGGAATGGCAAGCAATGGGAAGTATGGGAATCAATGGAACACAATGGGAAGGAGGCAATAGGAATTGGTGGTAATGGCAAGCAATGAAAGGCAGTGGAAATTAATGGATTGTAATAGCAAGGAAATGGAAGGCAAAGTAAGGCCGTGGGAGGCAACTGGGATGAATAGAAGGCCATGGAAAGAGATGGGACTAGGAAAGAGGTGAGAGGCACTGGGAAGAAATGGGAGGCAATGGAAGTCAATGGGAGGCAGATGCAGGTAGCACAAGCCATGCAGGCAGTGCAGGCAGCACAGGCAGCACAGGCAGCACACGCAGCACAGGCAGCCCATGCCATGCAGGCAGCACGGGGCAGCCAAGCAAGAGGCAGCGCCGCCCCCAGGCCACCAGCCCTGGACCCCGCCCCTCCCCAGCACCCCGCCACGGCCCTGCTGCCCCCACTCACAGCAGGTCCCCAGGGTCACCAGGGCCACCAGCAGCAGCAGGCTGACTGCCAGCAGCCCCACGGGGACACAGCACTGCCGGGACCAGCGTCCTGCAAGACACCAGCGGCCATGTGTCACTCACACTCCTGGGGTGCAGCGGCGGGGCCCCCGCCACCCACTCTTCCCATCCCCATCCCTGTCCGGGCACTCACCTGGGCTGTGCTGGGTCCCCTCACCAGATGGCCCCGTGGGCGTTGGTCCCGGGGCCACATTCTCGTAGGGGCTGTCTGTGTCATCCATGCCCAGGGCTGTGGGAGGAAGGCCAGGCAGCAGTGGGGTGACGAGGTCGGGTATGTGGGGAGTCCCAGGGGTCCTGCGTCTCTCACCTGCCTCCAGTGCCTGGCTGGCTGTGCCATGGCCCCCTGGCCCCTTGGCGAACCTCAGGTCGGCGTAGAGCACGCTCTGGGCCATGCTTCCACCGGTGGCTCTGTCCCGTCCTCTCTGCAGTCGCCTGTTCTGAGGTGCAAATCAGAAGAAACTGAGCTGGTGCTCGCAGAAGCAGAAGTTGGCTCTGAGCTGCGGTGAATGCAACCAGAAATGCACAGCCACAGTGAGCGGCACACCGCCATTGGCCCCAGCAGTACCAGCACGTCCCCTCCCACACCTTGAGAACCATCATGGTCCGCTGGGTGTGCAGCAGTATGGGGCTGAGCCACGCAGCACCGCAGGGAGAGGGCAGAGAGCCACATCCCCGGGGCTGGGGTTGAGAGGGACCGAGCAAGGTGGGAATAAGTTGGCACGGGGCTGATTCTGTCCCACATGACACAGCCCCTTGGTGGGCTTTGCTGTGGGGTCTGAGCATCACTGTGGGTGGCAGCACTTTTTTCCTGGATGTTTGAAGGAGATTTCCACACTGTGGCCAGAGGTGGTGCATCTCATCACATCTCAGGGGCTCCTGAAGAAGAGCAGGGCGCTGGTGGCTCTTGCTGTCCTGTCCCCACCACCCAATTTCTTCAGGCCCCCCCAGACACCAGCATGCCCACTGCTCCCCACTCTGCCAACAAGGAGAGCAAGACACGTGTCCCAGGCCCTGAAGGGTCATGGTGAATGGCCCTGTTGTCATCCCCTTGACCCCAACACAGGGCCCCCATGGTGGCACACAGGCAAGTTGGGCAGGTGTCACCTGTCCTTGGGAATTCCTGCCCAGGTCCTCCCAGCCACTGCTGTGTCCTCCCTGGGCATGGGTCACTGCATTACCAGCAGGATGTGATCCATCTTCTTCCAGGAGATCCAGTGGAAGTTGCTAAGGCTTTAGTTGCAGTTGCAGTTTCCCATTCCCCAAGGCAGGCTGGGCAAATGTGCACCCATGGGCACTTTCAGTCCCTGACAGGGCCAGCTCTAGGGCTCCTGTGCCCTGCTCTGCTCCTTCTCTCCCTGGCACTAGAGATTTCAGTGTGCTCTTGCTCTGCCTCTACCCTCACATCGCTCTGCCCTTGTCCCGCTGTGCGCCCAGGGGACCGTGACAGCTCTCGGGGCGTGGGAGGGGACGTGCTGGTGGTGCAGGGCCAATGGCAGTGCACTTGTCCCCTTGGCTGTGCCTCGCTGGTCCCATCTGCTGCGGCTCGAAGCCAACTTCTGCTTCTGCGAGCTGTGGCCTCACTTCTCTTTTGCACCCAAAGGCAGGGGACCGCCAGGGCACAGGGACCACCCCAGAGAGCCGGGTGGGAGCTGGAAGTGCTCAGGGCTTGCCTGCATGGCCCAGAGTGTGCTCTACGCTGACCTGAGGTTTGCCAAGGGAACGGGGGCCCGTGGCACGGCCAGCCAGGTGCTGGAGGCAGGTGAGAGCCACGGGACCCCTGCGCCTTCCCATATGCCTGACTGCATCACCCAATTGATGCCTGGTCTTCCTCCCATAGCCCTCGGCATGGATGAGACTGAGAGTCCCTATGAGAACACGGCACAGGAGCCAGCACCCGGGGGGCCGGCTGGGGAGGGGACCCGACACAGCCCAGGTGAGTGCCCAGAGGGGGATGGGGTGCGCGGGCAGGTCATGGTGTGGGCAGCGCGTGGTGCTTCAGAGCGCTCCCCATCCCCTCCTTGGAGAGACGGAGTGCCCACACCATGCCACCTGTGCCACCACGCTGCCACCACACTGCTCTGCCTGGGGATGCCCCAGGAGGTGACAGAGGGTGACACCACGGCCGCTCGTGTCTTGCAGGATGCTGGTCCCGGCGGCGTTGTGTCCCCGCAGGACTGCTGGCAGCCAGCCTGCTGCTGCTGGTGGCTGCTGTGGTGCTGGGTGCCTGCTGTGAGTGGGGATGGGTGGCACTGGGGACAAGGGCTGGGGTGGGCACCCCAGACATTCCCGTGCACATGGCTGTAGGTCTCTCTGTCCCATCTGCCCCAAGATGGCCCATGTCCCTCACACATCGTGGGTACTTCCCTTGGCTGCCATCACTCATATTTCCAACCATGTTATCCCTTCCCGCTCTCCTGCCCCACTCTCACCCCAACCATCCTGCCCCGCTCTCCCTGCGAGGTGCTGCTCAGCCCTGTCCATACGCTTCCCTGCCCTCGTCATCCATTCCCACCCAGCAGGGTCACCCATTGCTCTGCCCACCACATGCCCAGCCGCTCACCCCATACCCAAGCTATATTGTCCTCATGCCCTGGCTCACTCCTCCCTGTCCCCAGACTGGCAGGCGACCCGCCAGCTGCGGAACATGTCTCTGGAGCAGGCGGCCGAGCGCAGCCGCTTCTCGCAGGAGGTGTGGGCACGGGACCAGAGCATGGAGCAGATGCGTCGGGAGCTGGCGCAGACGCGAGCGGAGCTGCAGCGAGCATGGCAGGAGGGCAACAGCAGCCGGCTGGAGCTGGGCAGGTGGGAGGCCGAGCTGGCGCACGTCTCGGGGGTGCTGGCTGGAGCTGAGAAGAATCTGCGGGACGTGCAGGGGAAGCTCAACGCCAGCGAGAGCACCGTGAACCTACTGCGCTCCTGCACGGCTATAGGTATGGCGATGGGGCAGCCCCGGCAGCCCTGGGCAGCTGCAGCATAGAGGCGTGGATGATGACTTTTTGGCTTTGGGGTGGGAATGGGGTGGTCCAAAGGCTCTGCCAGGAGATGGGGTTCTGCAGGCATCTGCAGACTGAGCTGTGCTTCTGTGCACAGACTGCTGCCCCTCGGGCTGGCTGCTGTACCGGGGGAAGTGCCTCTTTGTCTCGACGGACAAGAAGACGTGGGATGACAGCAGAACGGAGTGCGAGGAGAAATACTCTCAGCTCCTGATCACCAAATCCTGGAGTCGCTGGACTGTTCCGGTATGGAGTGAGAGCTGAGGTCTGGGGCATCCCGACCTGGGGGCTTCTGATGACGCAGGGGTGTCCCAGGAGCTCAGTGTGGCAGCACTGGTACTCAGGTATCTGGGTGCTGCCTGTGCTGGAGTGGGACACGGGGGCTGCTCAGTTTTGGTGAGGAGATAAAGGCTCTGCAGCCTCTAAATCCAATGGAAAGCCCATGAAAAGCCCTTTTGCTCCTTCCCCAGAGCTTTCTGAAGAATGCAGACACTGCATACTGGATCGGACTGCAGAAGACCAAGTACCCCTGGTACGAATATGACTGGCTGGAGGAGGATCCGGAAGGCGATGGCCTCACGGATGCCTGGTTCTGGGTGGACGGCTCGCTTTATGAAAGGTAACCCCTGCCTGCATCTGCCTTCCTCCATCAAGGCTTTAAGAACCCCTTGAAATCCCACCAGTACCCAGTGCCTGGTGTGAGCACTGGACTGAGATGCTCCGAGGCCATGCAAAGAGATAGCCAAGCCCCATGCAAACGGGAGGCAGAGAGAGGGGACAAAAGAAACCCAGTGATTTATTTGGGATCTAGACAAAGCAGTTGAGTCCCATCCCCACCATCTCCCACCTGTCTCCCTGGTCCTCCTGGAGGGGAAATCAAAGCTTCCCGCCCGCAGGGCCCTGCGCTCCTCCCCGACACGTGTGCCACCACCCCAGCTCGCCACAGTTTCCTCTTGCGGTGTCTGAAACCAGCGGGGAGGAACAAGCCCTGTCTGCCCGCCCAGCCCCTGGCCGCTGCTCCGGCCCCACGAGAGCCCTGGGGAGCACCCTCGGGGCTGAAACGCTGCCGGCAGGGAATGCACGGGGCCGGGGGCAGCCCCGACGTGGAGTTTCCTCCTCCAGGCCGTGGCAGCCGAAGTCGAACGGGTCGTGCGCCGTCATAAGCCGCGGGAACATCAAACCGGCGGAGTGCGAGGGTCCGGATGATGTACGCCTCTGGATCTGCGAGAAGGCGGCGGGGCCGAGCTCCCCTTTCTAGCGACCAGGACCGGCTGCGCCGGCGGCTCCGCGGTGAGCTCGCCCCGGGCTGCGCCAGGAGGGGCAGCAAAGGGGAAGGGGAAGAGCGGGGGAAATCCCACCCCTGGGAGCCGCCCCAGCCCCGCTGACAGCAACCTTCCCTTGCAGTGCCCGCATCCCCTCTGCTTCAGCTTTCAGGCAGCCCAGGCAAAGCCTCGGAGACCGAGGAGCGAGCCATCGCCGGCGCCGGCATTTGGGTGTTTTTTTTTTGCGAATTAGGGAGTAGACCAGCGACCTTCAGGATCGCACCACGTGGCCGCACGCTTCAAAAGCAAAAGCAGCTTCCAGCTCCAGACACTTGGCAAAACGAGCCATCAGGAATTTAAATCGTTTGCTACACACGTGCAGAGTAGCCCTGATTTAGGTTCAGCCTGAGAAGAGCAGAGGAAGTCATGATGCTCTCAGCTGATTATCGGGTCATGCATGCCGTATATAGCCGACTAATTGGTATGTAAATCTCTCTGCTTGAAGAGCACAAGGCTGTTAAAGGCGGGCGTTGTTCTGGAGGTGCACCTGTCACTGTCTTGTCTGGGGGCTGACCCCACTTTGTAGCCAATAAAGAGATGCAGCTTGTCTCCTGCTTGCTTTCTCCCTTACCATCATGATCGCAAGCCACAAACTGGAATTTCACCAAAGCTTGTCTCAACTGAGGTGGCCACTTTGGTGACACTGAGCCAGGGCTGACTCGCAGTCTCCAAGGGGCATGGACAGACCAAGTCCGTGTCACCCCTGGGCCTGGGGTCCCCACCCCACTCAACACGCACCCAAGAGACACAAGCAGCAGCCCACGGTGCTGGGACATTCAGTTTTTATTGAACACTTTAAATAAGGTGGGTATATATTACTAGCCATTATTATTATTAATAAAAACCACAACAGTTCTGCATCCCCAGTACATTGTGCAGGAAGGAGGTAAGCTGGCTCCCAGCCTTGCCAGGGCTGTGATACCCACAGGCCCTTGTCCCTCCTGGTATCCCAGCCACCCAAAGTGCTTTGGGGGCCACGGGGCGCCCACAGCTCGGGGCAGGCAATACAGTTATGTCCCTTGGTGCTGGGGCAGGACAGCACCCCCGGGAACTCAAGCCAGGGAAACTAAAGCACTGGCACTATCCCCACATATTGCTCCCGCTCTGGCCCGCTCACCATGTCGGGAACCAGGTGTGCTCCCTACTTCCGTAGGACGGCAGTGAGAACCCTCACCACATACATACACGTGACTGTTCTGTACCCACCACACAGCCTTGCTCATCCCCCCAGCCTGGGGGGTTGTGAGAGCCCACCAAGGGGTGAGCCCCTGGGGGCAAGGGGTCCCACAGCTTGGCCATGAGCCCTGCGGGGAACCAGCCCTGCCACTCAGGGCAGCAGTGTTATTGCACTTCAGCCCAGCCTGCCCAGAGTCCTCTGAGAAGTGACAGCCACCAGGCACCAAGCAAGACAGGATAGACCATGGGGACACTCAGGCTCCCAGAGCTGCCAGGAGGGTCTCAAGGTAGCCAGCAGGGTCCCCAGCACTAGGACTGCACCTCAGGCAGCTTCAGGCTGGGCTCTGTCGGCCCCTGGGCTTTCTGGAGGTTGTTGCCATCATTGGAGAGGAGGCTCTTGGCCTCACAGTTGAGCTGCTGGTAACAGGGTGGGCTGGAAGCAGGCTGGTGACAAATAGAGATGAAGCTGAAAGGCCCGAAGCAGCAGCTGGGGCAGGGCAGCACCTCGTCCTGCTCCACCACGGGGCCGGAGCCGTGCCCAGGCAGCATGGCCGCGCCCTCCGTCCGCTCCAGTGCCGCCGACGTGCAGGAGATGCTGATCTCGGAGAAGGCATGATCCATCCCGCTGCTCCAGGCCAGTGGCTTGCTGACCACCACGTGGTTGTTGTTGAGGAGCAGCCCGTTGGGCTCTGGCTGCCAAGGCTGGATGCCCAAGGCCGCCGTGCGGATGAAGTTGCCGTTGCCGAGTGCCGGAGAGGAGACCTGCGGTGCCTCAGGGCTGTCGGGCCTGCAGTCCATCTGCTCCTCCACCCTGGGTCTGGGGTTGGAGGCACAAGGCTGGCTTCTTGGCTCCTCGGTGTCCCACCATCTCTCCTTTGTGCTGGGGGACTGGGAGGGAGACCTCACGTCCAACGCCAGGCCCCCGCGGTGGGGCAGCTCAGGAGAGGACGGCAGCGAGTGGCACCTGCGGGGGCTTGCGGAGGGTGACGAGAAGTCACACTGCACCTCCACAGCTGGCTCGGGGGTGATGGGGGTGTCAGGCTGCAGTGGGGCCGGGCGGGGCAGGTCGAAAGTAAGGGAGATGACCGACTTGCTGGGGGCATCGAAGAGCTTGATCTTGCCACCCTTCAGGTCCTCTCGCTGGGAGAAGGGGTTGACGCGTGGTGGCGTCTCCTTGGTCCTGGCCTCACTGCAGCGCTCCGGTGTCCGTGGCAAGGTGGGTGATTTTGGGGGGAAGACGTCGGACTGGCTGCAGGACAGGTGCTGGTCCGGCTGCAGATGCTGTGTCTCCAGTTCGTGCAGGGGAGACTGCTCACGGCTGGACGCCCTCCCAGCCACCCCTGGATGGGGGCACAGGAGGGGGTCACCAGCAAAACGTGGGGGGGCAACGTGGGCAGTGGAAAAATGAGGCTCCGTCCCGCAGACCTCCATCTCCCCCAGCCTGCTCCCCAACAACTCACGGGGTGGGGAAGGGCACCCTCCTACCTCCTCCCACCCCAGGGGCACCCACCACATACCGTTGAGCGTGGGCGGTGTGCCTGGTGCAGGCAGGCTATCCCCATTGCTGAAGAGGGTGTCCCCAGTGCCCTCCTGGCGCTGCTGGATACCCTCCAGGCACTGCGTGATTTCCAGGAATGAGGGGCGGGAGGCGGGCTCCTGCTGCAGGAAGGAGGGGTCCCGGTGAGGTCGGTGCCCCTCTGGCCCTCTAGGGGCACTGCCCAGGGGCAGCTCACCCAGGCAAGGAAGAGCATCACCGATGGGACACCGGGATAAGAGCATCCCACCGCAGGGGCTCACATTGCAGCAGTGGAAAGCCAGCTGGAGGAAGGCCACCGGGCAGTCGATTTCCACCATGGTGCAGAAAGTGGTGACATCCAGGCCGAAATCCTGGGCCAGGAAGACGAGGAAGAGTGAGGCTGGGTGTCAGCGCTGGGCTGGGTACAGCAAGGGGGACCCTGGGGTCACTCCAAATAGGGACAAGACTGGAAGGCGCTGGGACTGAGATCTCTCCTGCTCCCTGCCTGAAGGCATCCACCCCTGCTACCGCCTGGGCTGACTCTGGGCTCCCAGGACAGGTTATGGGCAGCGAGCATCCCTCCCTGGGCAGAAGTGCCTGCTCTCAGCAGACATTTGGGACATGATGCCCCCACCCTGAGATGCAGGATGTGGGACAGCTCTCCACAGCCTCTGCCGAATGTATGGCGCTCTGGTCCCCCTCGTTTGGTGACGTGTCCCCAGCCCCGGTCCCACCATGTGCCCTGCCCTCCCTCCCCATCCCAGCTGGTCACCTCAGTGCGGGGCAGGTAGTCGGGGTCAGCAGGGATGCGAGCGATGATCTCGCACAGGATGATGCCATAGGCAAACACATCGGCCTGCAGAGAGCAGAGAGTCACGGGGCGGGGGGGGGCAGCAGCAGCCCCAGGCAATGTGCCCCCCTTCTGCAAGCCCTCTCCTCCTCACCCCCTCAGGGATGCCCATTCCCTTCCCCAGCTGTCCCCAGGGCTGCAAACCCCACAGACGGCCCCTGTGCAGCATCACCTTCTCGTTGTAGATCTCTCCACGCAGCACCTCGGGCGCCATCCAGTACGGGGAGCCCACCACAGCCAGCGGCTCCTTCTCGCTGCCCTCGCTGGGGACATAGCACGATGTCAGCGTCCCACCTCCTTGACTCCCGGAATATCCCTCTCCTATTCCATGCACACCACATCCCACCACCCCAGCAACAGGTCACCCATACCAACCCCCTCTCTATCTGCTCCTGGACGTCCCCACACACATCCACCCTCCCATGGGTCCTCACTATCGGGGATCTCCCCACTGCCCCCATCCCCTCCCTTCCAGCTGCACCCCAAACATCCATCCCTCCCCAGCTCCCACCCCGAGCGAGCTGGAACCCCTTCCTCGGAGGATGCGGAAGGACAGACGGACGCTGGCCACGCACCTATAGGTGGGGATCTTCTCCGCCAAGCCGAAGTCGCCCACCACAGCCGTGTAGCCGTTGGCTTCACTGCGCACCAGGCAGTTCTGGGGGCACAACAGGACCCCCCATCAGCCCCCACCTTGCTGCCACCGCCGCAGGTGGGCAGGGGAAACCCATGGCAGCAGGATGCCTGGTACCTTGGAGGTGAGGTCACGGTGGAAGA
This sequence comes from Alectura lathami, assembly GCA_013399715.1. NCBI lineage: Eukaryota > Metazoa > Chordata > Aves > Galliformes > Megapodiidae > Alectura > Alectura lathami. The sequence goes on along the minus strand of VXAV01011163.1, from coordinate 9,488 downwards.
TGCCCTTGGAGTGCAGGTAGCGCAGGCCACGGGCAATGTCGAGGGCCAGCTTGACACGCGTGGCCCAGGAGAGGGGCACGGGGCTGTCCAGCAGCTGCTCCAGGTTCCCACCATTGATGTACTGATGGAAGAGCCACGACCGCACTGCACTCCATCTCACCAAGCTGGGTCCCCATCTCTCTCCCCAGCCTGCCCCCAAAAGCACCAAGAGGCCACCACCACCCCCTCCCCAGCCCCTGCTTGCAGGAAGCCCCCAGCCTCGTTGCTGCTGTCCCCACTCTCACCTCCGTCAGCGCGTGCAGCTGTCCCTGGTGCACACACACCCCCATGAACCTGCAAGAAGAGAGGAGCTGAGCATGACCCAGGGGGTTCCAGCCCCAGGGGCTCACCCAGCCCCACAGCAGCCCCAGGCCCTGGTGAATGGGATGAACCTGAGGATGTTGGGGTGTGAGAGGCGGTTCATCAGCTGCACCTCCCGCAGCATGTTGCCCCGGTTGCTGGTCAGTTTGTTCATCTTCAGCACCATGATCTGCCCGGACTGGCGGTGCCGCACCTGCAAGGGGTGCAAGGAGAGCTCAGCCCTGGGGGCACAGCACCCCACACATCCCAGGCGTGGGGCATACCCTCCCCGGTGGATCCCCCTTGCCGTGCTCCCTCCACCACATGCCCAGACCCCTGGAGACACAACGGCAGCTCAGCCTCAGGGGTGCAAAATTGGGGTGCAGCAGAGGGGGCAGGCTGGGCTGGCTTTTTGAGGTCAGCACGAGCCCAGCCAGACCCCATAGCAGGGGGGTGATGACAGAGGGGACGTGCCCTGCCTGAACCAGCCCTGGAGACACAGCACTTGGACGAGGCTGTGTATTTAGCCAGCCCCAGCCCGAGGCTGTCACACGAGCTGGGGGCTGGTCCCCCGCCAGGAACAGCAGCCACGAGGGCAGCCAAGCACGGACACCCCCTGCCCCTCATGGTCCCCAGCACGTGCAGGGCAAAGGGACAGGCGTGGGATCCTCTGTGCCAGCACCAAGGGGATGGTACTGGGGGTTCATAAGCAGGCACAGGGCGGGGTGGGATGGGGCCCACAGCAGCTGCCGGGGGGGGGGAAACCAGTCGGTCCCAGCTGCCCCCCAGCTTGCACGGAGGCGCAGGCATTCCTCGGTGCTGGCGTCAGCTCGCCGCTCCTCTCCTTTTTAGTCGATGCTTGTTGATGCCACTGTGCCTCTGCCAGCCCCGAGCCCCTCCCCACGAGCCCACCCAGGGCAAATCACAAGTGGGCCCTGCACATTGGCTGGGGCTCCCTGCACTGCAGCGTTGGGGAGAGGAAGGGGGCGTGTGCATGGGATGGGACAAGGCAAACCAGCTCCGGGCAGGGCTGAAGCAAGAGGCAGCACAGCCCAGCTAACCCCGCTGGCTCAGTGAGCTCACGGAGGAGCTCTGAATAATTCAGCAGCAGTTGCCACCCCACTCCAGTTACACCGTGTCACCTCCTGGCCGGTCTGTGGGAACCCCATCCCACGGCAGAAGTGAGGACAGAGCACCCTAAAATCCCATCTCGGTCCTCCACACCCCCTCGCTGAGCACCGCTGTACTCAGGGAGAGCTGTCCCCATGATGCCCCAGCCCCGCCAGCGGCCGGTGCTGGATGCCCCCCTGAGCTGAGCCAGCAGCGCTGCGCTCCCACGCGGCGTGGGGCTGGTGGGACCGGCTGGGTTGGTCCTGGCATGGCACTGGCAGCTCCGGGGCGCTGGCAGCCGGCTCAACCCCACAGGTGCCACGGACCCGCCGTGGGAACGCCCGGTGGGACGTGCCATGGGGCTCCCCAGCGGCTGTCCACCAGGGGAATGGCCAGATCCGGGCCAGCATCAGCGGGGAGCACCTGGGCCATGTGGCCGGGAGGTGCCCGTGGCCCTGTTCCTTGCTCATTAACCTCCCGGCACTGTGATAGCCCCTGCCAGGTCTGAGCACACCATACAGCATTAATGCTGTACTCCTGGAGGATCACAGGGGAGGGAAGAACTAGGGAAAGACCCTGCCATGGGATTTCCCCCAGGGACCCCAGCAAGTCCCAAGGCAGCACGGTCTGCTCCCAGCGCTCCGTCTGGGCTGGCACTGTCCCAGCAACCCCAGACCTAGCACGCCACGACCCCATGCGACATGCAGGTCCATGCTGAGGTGGTTTCCATCGCCCCTTGGCTCCCATAGGAGAATGAGGATGGCACCGGGCAGCAGAGCCCCCCCCAGGCAGCACGGGTCCCCCCCTCGCCTCTCCACGAGCTGGCCCCATGCCCAGGAATCCCAGCACATTCCCCAGAGCTGAGCTCAGCAGGCGCTGGGGGAGGCAGCAGCCCGCCAGCCCCCAGCTAGGAGCCGGCCCTCGCCCCCCCAGCACACTGCAGAGCCCCCCGTGCCCCATCTGACCTGCAGCACCATGTCCCCACGTCCCCAACCCATCTGTTGCCAGCGCTGCCCATGCAGGCTGGGGGAAGGAACAAGGCTGGCTGCAGCCCCAGCCCGGGCACAAGGGATCCGGGCTCTTTTAACAGCGGAAATTAGAGTCTTATTTAAAGAGCATGCTAATCAGAGCGAGCAGACGGCCCAGGCCCTCCCCGCAGCCTGTGATCCCGGTGAGACGCAGGGCGAAGCTCCCCCAGACAGTGCCAGCACTTGGGGGTCCCACGGCCCAAGCCTGGGCCAGGTTCACCCATCACCCTGGGAACCACCCATCATCCACAGGGACAGACAGGAGGGCAGGTAAAAGAGTGAACAATGCCATGAGCAACCCCGCGGCAGCTGGGTCTGAGCTCACAGAGATCCCAGTAGCGCAACAGGTCTCATACTGGGCGGAACTGGAAAAGCTGCTCCTCGCGTGGAAAAGGCAGGCCATTCAAGAAAGGCCTCCTCTGGGGAGCGAAGCACAGAGGAGCCCAACCGGGGCTGCGGCGGGGCATGCAGTGCCCACTCCCACCCAGCGCTCGAGCACCGACATCGCTTGCCTCCTGCACATGGGGCCGTGGCCACCACTGGGCTGACCCTGGTGCATTTGCCTCCTGCCTGCCAGCCTGGGTTTATTTTCCCTGTCAATGCCGCCTGTGTCACACCACCCCACCCTGCTTTGTGGAACGAGGCAAGGTCCGCTGATGAAGGGCACCAGATAAGAGCGAGCGAGCTGTGTCATTAGCTGCACGGCTAATTTGGGAGTAAATATAAAAATCTCAAAGGTTGGCAGGGGAAACAGCACAGACGGATGGGCAGCACCCATGTGAGATCTGCTCATTGTGGAAACGGGGCTGGGCTGGGCACGCCGAGGGGCTGCATCCCGGAGACAGCATCTCAGTGAGGATGAGGATGTTCGGGTACAGCGCCTGACAGAGTGCAGGCAAGGAAGTGCGGAGAGGTGAGGGAGGGATGCAGGAAGAGATGCAACAGTGGGTTAAGGGCTGGAGAAAATGTCTGGCACGAACGCAGCCGGCTCAATCTGCTCTGTCTATCAGGGAGACGGAGACGCGGCTCGCCGCAACGTCCGCGCACCCAAGGAAGCGGGTGGGCCCAGTGCCTCTGAAATCGCACGGAGAACCAGCTGCTGTGAGAAGAAATCAGGCCCAGCTCTGCGGGGGCACGGCAGGGAGCACCCCCAGGGAAAGGGGCAGTGCTCGGCTGGAGCCAGCTGTGGCTCAGCCAGGGGCGGGATTGGGAACGTGGTCAGGCGGCCGTGCCGTGCTGTGACAGCACCCCTGGGTCAGCTGCACTGGGGCCAAGCCACCCCGTTATGGACACGGATGTGTGGTCCCCTCCTTGTCCCCCACGCCCACCAGGGCTGGAATGAGGCAGGACCGGCGGCTGCAGGGAGCAGACAGCCCAAAGTGCCCACGGCTGTGCAAAGTGCTGTGGGAAGGAGGAGGTGGGAGGAACGCGGTGGCCCTGTGCTGGCCTGCCCAGCTGCAAGCCCAGGACCAAACACCAGGCCTGCCCCACGAGACTGAGCTTGGCCTCAACCCGTCACACCCGCACAAAGCCCATCTGCCTCCTCCTGCCCTTGCCTCCCCTCCTGCTCTGGCTTCTGCTGATCCAGCTCCTGGCCCCAGCATCCTCTGCTCCCCCCACACTCCCTGTGGACATGGCCCCAGCAGGGCAAGCGCAGCACGGCAGGCGGCAGAAGGAGCGCAATGTGGGAGCAGAGATGGCGAGCAAGTAGAAACCGTGGCCTGGCAGAGACATGGGAGCATCCATTATTAAAGAGCCTGGCATTATTAAATGCCTCCCCCTGCTCCCAGGTGCTGCCACACACTCCCGGCCAGGGATCGATAGCAGGAACCTGGCCAGCAGAGAGGCCATGGCCTCACAGCAGCAGGGGGAACAGCCGAGGAAAGGGTCCCCTCTGCGTGCCCACCATGGTCCCACTGCAGCTCACTCCTGTCCCCGCAGAGGAGCCGGGATCTCAGCAATCGCAGGGATCCTGATGGGGCAAAGCTGCTTTTGGAAGGGGGTGAAGGCCCTGGATGTGAGAGAGAGATATGTGGTGTGCTGGGCGATGCCGAGGATATAAACAACACGTGCACACACCTCCCCTTGGTGCAAGCAAGGGGCGTGAGTCCCTTGACAGCCCCACAGCAGCACAAAGTTGGGGGGTACCATCACCACCGCTGGGACCCCACGAGCACCTGCACACCCCAATCCTGCGGGCAGCCACACACAAGCCTCCCTTCTTCAGCAGCCAGCGCCTACCCCGAGCCTTGGGGACCTGTGGCACGAAGGCAACCCTGGGGTCACCGCTGGGAGCCAGCCCCACGATGCCGCCCCTGAGCAGGCTCCCCGCGCACCCACCTGCCCGCACGGGGATCCCTTCGAAGCAGCTGCCACCTCCTGCCTTCAGCACCCCCTGCCCCACATCGGCCCCGGGCTTCCTCTCCAGCCTCCCCCCCAGGGCTGCCGCCCCCGGTGAGCCCGCTGCCAGCCGGCGGCAGCGCTCCGGAGCTCCGTGCCCGGCCTGGCTGTAAACAGCACCGCCGCTCCCCTCCCCCTGGGGGAACAACAACACCGCGGCCGCGGGGCTCTCCAGCAGCCTCGCCGGGCTCCCTCTCGCCCTCGAGGGGCCGCGGCACCGCTCCCCACCCTGCTGGG
>VXAV01011144.1:193-15985 GCA_013399715.1 Alectura lathami | reverse complement strand
GATCAATATTTTTCCCGTTTACAGAAAAATCCGTGGAAAAATATAACAAAGCAAAAACTTCTCCTACTGCAGATGGCTTTCAGACCTGTATAAAAACAAGGGCAGAAAATGGAGAAAAATGTGTGTAGGGATCTGAGATAACTCCTCAGTGGACACAGAGTCCAAACAGAAAGGGGTCTGGCCATGTGCAGCAATCCCTGCTTAGTCCCAGCTGAGATGGCAGGAAAGGACCAGTACAGCCCTCCTCAGGGCAATTCATTTCTAACTGCATAATTCACCCAGGGCTGGCACAGACAGCATAGGCATGCTCTTGGTCTCATCAGGTTGTCATTTCCTCCAAAGCGCATATTCTGCAGAGTGTATCACAGGAGAATATTCTCTATAGTCACTTCCTTCCTCTGCCAGGCTCCATCAAGATTATAAGTAACAAAATCCATGTCCCAGAACAAGTGCATCAAAGCCTGCATGTGATCAGCTTATTTGTGTTTATATAAGATTCCTATGGGACTTTGAGCTTAAGCCTGTAGGCCAGATAGATACAGATCCTGTTTACGCTCAGGAGCATACAAAGTGGTGGAATTTCACTGCTGTCACCGTAACTGAGCCCTCAGTCTCAGCCTTTTTTAGATCAAAACCTAATCTCCAGCACTTTCTTAGCTGCCATTTCTTCTCTGGAACACAATGTTTCTCATTTATGACACTAAACATTTAGGGGACTGGATCTCAAAAAGTCAGTATTATTTATTTTGTGTGTGTAATCACAACTGACACTGAATGAGAGGCAAAATCTGCAGGACACAGCACATGGACTTTAGTTCCCCCCAGTAAGTGACTGATGCCAGCTGCTAACACTTTTTTTTTGCTGTGAATGCAACGTTTCTAATGTCCAAATGGTGTGCTAAGAATGCTGAGTAATAGTGCTCTCCTAGCGCAGATAACAGACAAATTGTACATCAATAAGAGGAAAGAACTAGAGGGGGAACAGAATCAGGGACACGATTGATTTTGAGATGCTAAAGAGAATTATACTTGTTTCTTTTCAGATCGTGCACGGGTGCTTGGAGGTTTGCCCGATGTTGTCACCATCCAGGAAGGCAAGGTACAGTGAGTGCACTGATGCTTTACACAATAGCCAAGCAGCTTGAATGCCTTTCAATGACAGCAAAATATTCTTTTTTTTTTTATTTTTTAAATCCATCTATAAAATCTGTCACATTATTTATTCATTCCTATTCCCTGTCTTCTGTACATAGCTCAGTGGTCTTGCACAGATGGGTTTATTTATTTAGGGCAGTGTCTTTTCTTCAACATTAGATAAAAATGAGATGACAATGTGCGCTGAGACTAAAACTCCTTATGTAACCAACTCTTTAAAAATTCATGAACAGGTTTCACAGTTAGATTTTTTTCTAACAGGGTACCAGGGAAAGTTTTAATTCCCCCTTTTAACAGGATAGCTACTCATTCTGTACCTTATGGAGTTAACTTTTTCACAACATGGCAAGACAGTCAGACCTGTCATGGGTGCCTTTTAAACAGTGTAAAACTTGTAAATCTCTCTAACTCAACTCTCTTCCAGACCAAAGGTGAAAATTTTCAGTATTTCATCAGGGTAAGTGGGTAGGAAGTCAGAAGTCACTGCTATTACACTGCACTGTATTCGCAGAGTTCAGCGAAAAGATTATTGTGAGGCACTCACAGAGGAACACCGCTACAATGCTGCTCAAGCGCAGACCAGATGCCCCAGGAAGTCAGTTTGTAATCTCGTAACCTTTTCCCAGCTCTCAGCTTCTGCAAGTCACAGCACAGTAGCACTGAAACCAAAAGCATCTGCTCTTCACCTCCCTCTGGTCAGCCACCAGCCACTTCCTTTCTAAAGTGTGCATGAAGACTGAACTGAGGGGTGTGAATGCAGCTGGAAACCTGTAACGTGACAACGACAGCAAGGCAGCTGCCTGATAGTCCCAGACTTATCTGGTAGTGGGTCAGCTGGGTTAGAGGTACTTGATAATGAGCTGAGCAGAGCTGTTAAGAATCTAAAATCTTGGTCTGAATTGCAGATAGTGGGCTGCAGCAGTGCAGGGAAAATTGAGCATTGGTGTTATAAAGTGGAATAACATTTGATACAACTTTTCACTGAAAGATTTAGCAGCTCAGGGAATGTTGTAATGGTGAATGTTGTAAAAACAAGCAGCAGTCATACAAGTATTGTGACTGTAGGTAGAAGATGAAGAAATGGAATGCATTTGCAGAATCTCAGATAACATTGCTTGTGCTTGAAGATGAGCTTCTCATACTGCTTTGGCAGGGGATAAATCTGGGTGGCTATTATCAGTTTCAAGCTTTCTGCTGAAAGAGAGTTGAAGTCGAGTATAAGCTTGCTAAAGCAAATTATGTAGAGTTTACAAAAAGGGAGTTTGTAAAAAAATGAGTTGCAAAATCCCACCGAGACACACATTGTCCTTGACAGCAAGGACATCTGTGATATTTCAATAAGCCAATGGAAAACTTTTGGAACTCAAGACAAATATCCCTGACCTTATGATTCTGGACTCAGTAGATGATGGCTCTGAGAAACAGAGTAGGACAGAGAGTGTTTGGGGAGGGCACTCGTGTGTGGGTGTTGTTGGCGCCGCTGTCTAGTGTTTGCATATATACTGGAGAGAGGTGAAGGCAGTTGTCTGCATCTGTTGTGTAACCCCTGCAACCTGCACAATCTTTGGGGCTTTTGAAAAAAAGAATAAATGAGGCAGGCAAAGACTGGCAATGGCAAGCTTTGATTCTGAACAGAAGTGCAGCCACAACCAGAGAGCTGTATGAACGGGTTGGCATCCCTGTACTGAGCTTCCAGGTGTATCTCGAACCTAATGCTGTGACTGTGATGCTTTATGCTGGCTTTCTGCAAGTGAGCTGAAGGGTGTGTGTGAGAATGCACGAGCCAGCGCTTCCCAGCACGAATCGAACAGTGCTCCAGACAGCCTAAGAGGCTTCCACTGCTGGACATAGATGCCCTTCAGCGTGGGGATACAACTGGAAAAGGCTAAGCGTCAGCTCGTATTAGGGAGGAATTTGAACTGACAAAATTCTAGCACAAGTTTTGTGTACACACAGCAAATTAACCTAAGTGGCTGTTTTAACAAAAGTAAGGGTGTTATTTTTAAAAGGAAGCTTTGGATCCTGACAGACAGAAGCAGCATGTTGCATCCCTCTGCCCAGCAGCTCCCTATTCTCCCCGTCTGTCAGGGGTTGGTGCCCTCACAGGTAGGCTGCAAGAAGGGAGCATGTTCCTGGGACGTTGCTGCTTTAACACTGGCATTCTGGCCCATACTACCCATGAATGTCTGTGCTAATACGTCACCTGTATTCCCTACTCACGAAAATCTGCAGCGAAAGGCAGAAAAGACAAGCAAAGACGCAAAGGGTCTGGACCTGCAGCAACTGGCTGCTCCAGGTGCACAGGCATCGGTGCCCCAGCTGCAGATTTGGGATGTGAACTTCTGTATGGAGCTCTGAAATACTGAGATCTGGTTCAAAGAGGTGAGGTTTACTCACACAGGGTTTTTCAGTTAGATCAGATTTCCTCATAGATGTCACAATATCTAGACATGTTTCACAAAAGGTCGATTATTTCGGAGGGGAAATGTGCCTCTTTCCCTTAAGAGGACAAGACACAATTTTTTACAGGGATATGGATTTCAGGATGAATACGACATTATAATCAGGGGCTTATATGAGTAATAAAGATATGAACACACGAGCAAAAACGGCCTCCTGCCCAAGGAATAGAAAATCTGAAGCAGAAAGGTACAGTCACAGTGGGTAACCATTTCTGTTTGGCCAAGGCACCATGATCATGGAATCTTCTTCCAGAAAACATTGGCATGACCAAAGATCTCACTGTCTACATATTGAATTATAAGATACATCTCTGCACACTAGTTGCTGGAAAAGAAAAACAAGAGTTGGAAGCATCAAGAGGAGCACCAATGTCAAACAGGAGCTAGTGATGCAAGGTTAAGCAAAATGCAACCATTTTGAGGAATGACTTAGAAGAAAAAGTCATCACAGCTGCTGCTGCTGGATCTCTTTGCAATAAGGAGTACTGGCACCACTTCAGACACCTGAGGTTTGAAGGATGCCACTAACAGAGCAGTCTGGTCAAGGACAGAAGCTCATTAGCATCTTGCAGGGGCAGCTGGGGCAACTCAGTGATGATCTCCTGCACAGTGAAGAGATATGGCATCCCGTAAGGGACAGGTATGCAACACCTGGCTGAGACTAAGGCTGAGGACATGCTTGTATTGAGAGTGCTCAGGAAAAGGGGGAAATGTAAAACCACTTGTTTTCCCCGTGTTTTTCAAAAAGATGGACTTATGTGGTGATCAAAACCACATTCTCACCAGTGGGCTACAAGAGGAGGCAGTCACAGTCCCCATGCTGCCATCAACTGTAGGTGCTGCAGGAAGTCAGATAGAGGCCACTTCCACCGACCTTTAACCACCTCCCACCCAGAACTTGTCCTTCCTTTGGAACCAAGATACGTGTGCTGGTGGTGGAGGAAATACTTCCCTTTTGTTTTCATTTTCGTCTTTAGCGGATGTGGGATTTATGTGATTTTTGTTCTCAGAGGTTCAAAAGTGGTTTTTTTTTTTTTCTTTCCTTTTTTTTTTTTTTTTTTTTTTTTAATAAAGGTCTCCATTTTTTCCTATTGCTCATTTCAGTAGCTTTCAGTGGCTGTCTCTGTTCTGTCCCATCTTCCACCATCACACTACCAGATAAGAAGCAGAGAAGTGAAGGGAAGGCAGCCTGTTAAACTGATTGCTCACAGTAGCTTTTATTATGACAGCATATATGGCCCAAATGTGAGTCCTCCTCAGTTGCCTCTATTTTTGATGTGTTTTTATCAAGAGGCATTAAGAAAAATGGAAGAGAAACTTGATTTCAGTCAAGTGGAACCTTGTTCATTCCTTTTGTATCACTAAATACCATTTTCTCTGCAGTAAAAATTCTTCAAATTCCACTAGAAAAAAAGTTAGATTCCACTCTGAGTAATATTTTAAGTTTGGAGCAATGCATTATTTAGTACTCAGACATATAAAGGTCCAGAGAAAGGTTTCACGTGAACATTTTTCACATTAGACTCTCTATGTGACATTCACTTTGGCAAGCTCTTTGAGAAGATTGCCGTGGCATTGTGACCAGAGGAAGGGATAACAGCATCGTGTCAGTCCATGTGTTACAGCATCTCTCAAGCACGTATTTCTCAGCTGACAACAACAAAAAAAGGAGAGCTGAACATCGTGTGCACATTGTTCCTGACAGCCTGCAGAAGCTATTCAGCTGCTGGTGATCTCTCCAACAACTGACTCCCAGATAATGAAGATGCTTCCTTCAGTCTGTTGGGGCTTAGGAACCTTACTAACATCAAAGGGAAATACTTACATCAGCACCAGAGACACAGCGAAGTCTCTCTTGATTTCAGTTAAAAATAGTTTGATAGGAGTCTGCTGGAAGTCTGTTGGAAGAGCTGTCAGGGCAGGGTTTTAAAAGATCCTAGACTAAACAAAATATTCCAGAGACACTTTGTCCTTAGTTATTATTTTGAAAAGGAGGACAGGGTTTCTTTACTTCTGTGGCAAAGATATGGTGAGCTTAACCTGAACATGTCCTCAAATTCTTACTTCAGTTTTAACACAAAAACACGGGTAATATCTGATTTTGTGTCAAATATTATTCATGGAGAAAACCCCAGTAATCAATATGAGAGCAGAGAAGAAGGTCCATAAAATACTGAAAATGATATACTGGAGTTTTTGAATTGAGTTCCTTCTTTTCCTTTATGATAGAGAAGACTGACAAAAAACATTGATCACTGATGATGGTATGCATGCATTTACTAAAAGCAGGAAGATAGATGCAGGGAGGTGGAACATTTGGAGAATTATGCATCACAAAATGCAGCAAATATTTATTGACTCTTACATACAACCCTTTTTTACTTTTTCCATAGGCACTCAATCTGTCCTGCACTGTCTGGGGAGATCCTACCCCAGAGGTCTCATGGCTGAAGAACGAAAAATCATTTGTATCAGATGCTAACTGCATCCTGAGATTCGAATCTGGGAAGAACGTCAACTTCACCATTTCTGCTGTGTCCACACTCGACTCTGGGAAGTACAGCCTCGTGGTGAAGAACAAGTACGGCACGGAGACCAGCGATGTCACCGTAAGTGTGTTCATACCGGAGGAAGAGCAAGAGAAAAATAAAGAAGATAAGAAAACGAAAGCCTGAATTTAAGAGTAGGAAACAGAAGTATGGGGGAGATTTTGGATGACAATACTGACATAATGTGTGTGTGTAAATGGCCTTCTGTTTTAGCAGGTAGCCTTGGATTTTTCCATTCGTTTCACTTGTGTTTCTAATATGCTTAATTGTGTCAGGGAAAATAGTGCCTTTCCTAAATGTTTTCTTATTGCTAACTTCACAAAAGCATCCTCACCCAGGCCAAATGCATGCTGGCTGTAAACACGGGTCCACAATCTGGCCCTGTTCCTGGGTGTTTGGCCACGCAACACAAATGAAGAGGGTGAAGAAACATTTGAGTGGAGGCAACTGACAAGGTAGATGGAAAGATAAAAAATGATCGAGGCATTTTTGAGCAGCAGTTTAGATTTGTTCCAACTTTGGTAAGGTAGCACAGATGGAATGTGTTAGCAAATTGAAATCACAGAGAAATTAGAGCTGGTTTTTGTCTACATTAAGGCCCCTTTGTATTGCTGTGTTACTTTAAGGAGGCCTTAATATGGGTGTAATTTACATCCATAAATATTGTTTAATCTGCCCAGTTGGGGTAAAAGTACTGTAATATAAATGAAAACTAGACTTAGGAGGCTGGAATACTAATGCGTGCATGTGTCTGCAGAAATGTAAGACCTCTCCTCTATGTTCACAAATAAATGGATTCACCTCGTTCACTCTATCACGAGTTTGTCTCACTGCGTCATGTTTTACAGGTCACCTGTTGCAGCTCTCCTGGTTGCTCACATCACCTTAGTACCTCAATGCTTTCACCACTGTGTTTACCTCTAGCTTTCCCTCAGACCCACATTAATCTTCACTTAACTTCTCACTACAACACCCTGATGGCACCACTTCGCGTTTTTCTGTCCAGACCTCCACTGCCTCACATCTCAACTCCGAAAGGTATTTGTGCCAGTTCAGGCGTGGGAGTAGTCTCATGCAGTTCAATTGATTGAAGGGTGCTAGGTAAGTACTTTGGTAGACTGAGGCCTCTGTTAATTTCATCCGTAATTAACACTGGAGATGAGAAATGACATATTTCTTCAAGATTCTTTGAGAGTAGAAAAATAATCTTCATGGGAACCTAGGAAAATGAAGTGGTTTCTTCAGGCAAAAATATTCAAGAATCTTTTGCCCAGATCCAAAAATAACTCAGAACCCTTCTCCCAGATCCAGAACACACATCTGTAGATTAAAAAATCCTTGTCAGCCATTTTACAACAATGCCATTGATTATTGTTAGCTGAAGAATAGCAATGGAATGCGTATCTATTTCCATCCTATTGGACATAGGACACCCCAACTGCTAACTAGGAGAGCAACGTGCCATATTAATCATTCTTTTCAGAACTAGTCTCACAACAGCACACTTCTTCACATCAAAATCCAAAGAACTGCTGTATATATTTTCAGTGTTCTGCATAAGGATGTACCTGCGTGCACCCTTCACATGCTTTCTTTTGTCATTTTTAACTACAGCAACTGCAGAAATAGTGATGTTCCCCAGGCACTCATTTTGCTGCAGTACTGGCATTTCTGTGAGGACAGCCCTAGTAAGTGCTCCACAGCTAATGCTCATGTAAATCCCTGCCATCTGAGGCTTACTGTCACCCACAGCTAATGTTAAAGGCCAAGCGGATGCACGGGAGATTTCTTAATGTCCAGTACATGCAAATTAAGAGCTGAAATTTGCTGGTTTTGTGTTTAAAGTGAGATGTTTGACTTTTTCAGAAAATTCAGGATATGGAAACTAATTATGATCTTAATCATTAAAAACAGAATACAGATTTAAATTGGATTTATGACATACCAAAGCATTTTAGCATATGCTCAACTTTATGCATGAAAAATACCACTGGCTCTAAGGAAGATGCCACATTTATCTGGTATATATTTATTTTACATCAGAGTGATTTTTAACATCACTCTAAAACTACAGTGTTTTCAGCATCTCACATAAATGTGTTCAGGCATTACAGAGCCTTATCTGCTAAAATATTTCAAACAAAATATTCAATGGGATTACTGCAATCTTACACGTGCAATTATGTACATTAATGAATCATGAGCTCAGTTAAAAATAGTTCAGGCTATTTAGTTACAACAGCTGTGTTTCAAAGTAAAAAGGATTCATTATTAATTTTTAAAATGTAATCAGGAGAATATCTGTAATGTGAGAGAGAGCAAGCTTTCTGAGTTCAAAGAAGAAATATCAAATTATTTGGTAATTTCACTTAATATGATATGAAGCCAGTCCAGGGGTGATATGCACATCATTCTGCCCTGCTCCCAGAACATACACTGTGTAAAAGCAATGTTTCCTCTCTTGGCCATCCACGTACCCAGGTGCAGACAAGAATCTGACGTGCTCCCTACAGCACCTGCTAACTGATGTTTATTACTTAGCATTAGCAGAATATAATAATGATTGCCTTTTGGCAGTACCTTATTGTACCACATCGTCTTCAAAAACCTGTCCTCCTGCCGCCATCCATTTGGCAGAACTGCAAGGGAATACAAGAAGTGGGTCATCTCCCAGGTAATAATCTGGATTTGGCTTCCCTTTGGTTCAGAAGATGTGTGTGCCCTGAAAATTAGAGCAGTAGTTGTTTCTGTACGTACTGCCGCCAGGCACTCTGTTATAGCGGTTTTACACAAAATTTCTCAAGCATCCCCATTTCTCGCGTGGGCATTTTTTGTGCTTGCTTTGCTCCAGGTGATTGTGATTCCTGTGTCAGGCCAGACTGACACGGCTAAGCAGGCTGCTAGTGTCCCAGGACAAAGTGAGAATGGTGTAACTGTATCTAAAAAGAAAAAAGCAACCACAGCAAGCAAACGGCGAAAAGAAGAGGAAAAGAAAGGTAAGAGCACTTCCACGNTTAAATAAACCTCAGTGAGATTTAGAGCAACACGTTTAAATCCCCATCCCACTGGGCTACCAGCTCTCACCTGGGCTCATCTGACTGATAGCAGTTTTTGAAGCCATAATATACCGTCAAATTGCTGAATGCAGGTGAAACACTTCCTAAGCATGTACACATATGCAGGTCGAGTTGGTTTTGCCAGCTAGGCATTTGGCACTTCCAAAAACATTTGCCAGTCTGAGGGACCCTAGACTCTAAAATGTTTTAGAAGACCCTGACCACAGTCACCGTCTGAGATCAGTGAATTATTCTCTCTCAGTTTTATCTCCATACTGAACGCCAACATTGGAATTATAACCAACCATCTTTCCACCCACTCTAGAAAAAAGTGTGGAAAATGAAAAGCTCTCAGGTGATGCAGCATTCCTGTATATTACAGATTTTTACTCCCCTTTTAGACTCTTATACAACTGCTACTTGGACATTTATTCGTCACAGTTACACTTCCCTCAGAGCATCTGAGGTCCAAACAAAGGTTAAATTCCAACATTATCAGAATACCTGTTTTATATTTATACTTTTGCCCAAGTACTTTTTGTTTGTAGGGATTTGTACATTGTTATATCGTTACTGACAGACCATTTCACACTAACTTCCTCCCCTTTCTGTTCCTGAGGGAAGAAGCAGCCATTCACTGCATTTCTTTCCTCCCCTGGTTGCCGGTATGGCAACTTGGACATTTCTGAGCAGTTCTGTAAATGAGATTACTTATGTGAGAAATAATTATTTGTGTGTGCAAATGTTTTGCAGGCTCTGTCCCTTAATGTGTTTAATTAGAGAACATAAATGCTTGGGCTGGCTTTCGGCTCTGTGAAAAGCAGTAACACTATTTGTCATACTGAACCTCTTTAAATGGGTGTGGGAAGAAGATAGGAAAATACCTCTGTGTTGCTGAGCAGAGTAAATATAAAGGAAGTTTTATTCCTTCTCCTAAATCAGATATTAAGCCACATGTAGATGAAATTATTGCCACAGAAGAGACACCTGATCCAAAAGAAATCCCCACAGTGGAAAAAGAAAAGGATACAAAGAACAGCCAGCATACAGCAAAGAAGACTGATGGAAAGGCTACAGTAGCAGAAATGGTTCCTTAGCCCACAGAAAGCCTGGGAACAAGGAAAGAAACCACTGGGGAAAAAAAAAAAAAAAAGCCTCAAGTTAAAGCCAATGTTCCTGACTGAAGGGTATGATCTTGCTACGATCTTACTACGTACTAATACGTTCAAATTGAGATTTCACTGGTGGTGGATTAGCCGTAGTATTTTAACACAAAAGTTTGTCTGTTTCTATATGATTTGTAATACTTCATAACTTTAAATGCATAGTGGGTGTGCACTTCTGTCTCAGTATCAGAGTAACTGCACTGCAGCCACTTCTAAGCACCTTGATAATGATCCACTACTGACAAGGTAATTTTAATTACTACAAAATGTCCACGATAAGCAGAGGTTATGAAAATGACTCCTGCCCAGAACTGACTGACTTACTACTCTGTAAAACAACGTTGATATCAGTTAGGTCAATCTCTTAATCCATATTTGTAGACCATCATATTTTGAGGCAGACCCCATTTACTTTCTCAAAGAAACCATATGTACGGTCCTCTTAATGCCCCGTGGGCCACACACTTCACCGTGACCACTGAGGCCACAGGGGGAGATCTCCAGAAGCAGAACCATCTCCTGTGGCCAGAGGGAGGCCACAGGTTGGTTCTCTTTTGATGCAGGTTTCTTTCATCCACACCTCTTTCATCAGATGGCTGGTGTTTGGCCACTTCCTACCGCTGAGACCCACATGACTGCTTTTCAGTCCTTTCCACATCTACCAATTCCCTCCCAGCCCTGGTGAAGCGCCGTGAATACTACAGCACTAATCCATAAAGCCAATGCCCCAAATGTTCTTTTCTCTCCTCCCTTTTTGCTACGGCAATTGTATTTCTGCTCCCACGGCCTGACAAATCCACTGCCCTCCTTCCCATCAGTGACTCGGCCCAACACCAAAACAGTTAACTATCTTTTCTTCCCTCAGTAGGATCAGGACCACTGCTTTACTATCAAGGAGTGTCGCTACCTAAAAGCCCACACACACGTAGCCTGCACAGCCTTCCTGTTTGACTACTTTTAAGCCAAGAATCTCTGCTTTAAGTCATTACTGTGTTCACTCACACAATTCTGTAGTGAGGATACATGAATGTACAACTTGTTTGTGGATGCTCAGATATGTTGGAGGAAGCAGAGTTCAAGCTGAAAAACAGATCAGTCAAACAAAGGTCAGAATTTCTTTTGTTAATATGCAAACTAATTCAACCTTTAAGTAACAAGAAATTATGAAGTACCTGAAATAAATATGTTTAATTACTAGGAAAGAATCCTGCTTGCATGAAATACATTAAGATGGCTTATGTAGTAACATTTCTGGAAACCAAGCAAAGGATTTACACAATTTGGATGGCCCAAGAAAGATGTACGATGCAAAAAAAAAAAAAAAAAAAAAAAAAAAAAAAAAGACAAATATCTCCAGATGTATGATGACGTTGCTCTGCCTGCGAATTGCAGAGCCTGGCCTTTCAAAACGTTACAAAGCTGCAGGTTGTTCCACACAACCCTTAGCTGCTCTTTGCCACAGTAATTATTGCAGCCTGACTTGCCTCTCCGAAAATTCATCACTTCTTGCAGCTCCTTCGGGTTGCGAGTGTGTCTCTCTCTCACAGACATCAGTGGCAGTACGTTATAAATAGAACAGATTCCACCACAGAGAGCCTGATCCAATTCCTGCAAAACGCCACGGGGCTTTTTTCATGTGTTTTAATAGAAAAAAAAATGACGGATCTTAGAAGAACAGTCTAAAAGAGCCCCAAACCTCAGGTTACAAAGGCCACCTTGCTCCCTGTAAAGCCAGTGATGGTTTTTTTTTTTATGTCTTTTTAGCAGAATCAGGTCTTAGCTTTTTGTTGAAAGAAAAATCAGATTTTTCTTCATATTTCAATTAAAATGTACTGAAAATACTTTTTTTTTTTTTTTTTTTTTTTAACTTTACACTAAAATGGACCAGAGCTTGGTTTGATTTTTTTTTCCTTTCTTTCTTTTAATTTAAATTTGAATGGTTCCTCAAAAAACTGGAAATGCAGTCACAACAATATTGTTCTACCGGAAACTATTTGCTAGCCAGAAATACAGTGTTGTTATGCATGGTAATTGAAAAGCACAAATAAACATTGCAACGCTTAAATAAAATTAAATAAAAAACACACAACCTTTTAAAATTTAATTTTTTTGATTTAAGCTGTAGTTTTTTCACAAATATACAAGAAAATTAGTATTAGCAGAACTGGTGAGTACATTGAAGTTTATGTCTGATGAAGTTTTTCTTGCAATCTAAGTGTATAATTTACATCCTAGTCCCCATGACAATTATGGAAATTGTTTCAATCTCTGTCCCTTACATAATGATAAAACACAAATTATTTCTGTAGCAATAGAATTTCCTACCATACACACAGAACTATTTGACTGTATTTAAAATCAGACAGTGGCCGCAATGTTTAACTGAAGTCCCACTTGTGGATCAAGTCTTCTTTGTCACTTTAATATTCCAAGTATTCCACTCCAGCACTCTGGAATATACTGGGATATTCTTTATATTCCAAGTTATAACCATATGATAGACCCATATTCTTATAACAACTGTACTTAACAGTGTGGGAAGTTGTTGTATATAAGCTACATCATCTAATCACCTTCCAAAATAGTAAAGTGTATTTTGAAGACTGAAGAAGCTGAGAAAAACAGGCTTTGCAGGGCGCTGCAGTAAAGGCATCGTGACTCTATGCATCCCTGAGTTCTTCTGAGAATTAGTGCTGGATTTGTTGCCAGTTGTTAGGGAAGATCTGTCAGCGGTCTGAGGCTGATAAACCGCAATTTGCTAATCCATAAAGCGATAATATTTGAAGCAGCAAGCTGCAAAGTGAGATCATCCTTAAACTAATTAGCCTAGGCTGGACCCCTGCTCTGTGTCTTTGGAAATAAATGTAAAGTGAGTGCATGAACAATATTTCATTTAAACTGCACTTGCACCGACTGGACACCAAAACCAAATCTTCCCACACAGCAAGTTTGTGTTGCTAAAGGAAAATAAGTTTTAAGAACTAAAGAGAAAAGGGCAACAAAAACTGTAACGAGAAAAATATTAGAGAAACTGCTCTGTTCCACAAGTGCTTCTGGAAATGAAGGTGAGAGAGACAATGAGGGGAGGATACCGAAGCAAGGACAGGAAGGAAGACACCAGATTCATCTGCAATCTTCTGCTGATTTTCCTCCTTGTCTCACTTCCCATTTCGTTACATGAGATGTCTTTCCTGTAACCCTCCCCTTCTGAACATTTCCAAACGCAACATCTTTCCTTCTCTCTCCTCAGCTTCCATCTTCTGCCACCCATCCTGTTTGATACAGTCCTTTCCATTCAGTGTTTCATCACCCACACTATCAGCAGCAGAAGACAAACTCCCACTTGATTAGGCTGTGATTTTGGCACAGATAAGGATCTCTGTGGTACCCAGATCAGAAGATGGTTTGTGAAACACCTGCTAATGATTGACAAAGAATGGCGAAATGTTGCTTGGGTGAGACTTGATCTTGATCTGAGTGTGCTGACAGAGCCAAACACCCTAAACCAACCAACAAGCGCATCAAGCACAGTGGGACTGTTGGTGCTAAAATATTTGGGTGGCTCAGGGTAGAGCCCTGATGGGGAAATAGAACTGCAACATTTGCGGTAAAATGGCAAAAGAAGCATAAATGAGGCTGCAAATTTCTTGCAGCCTGGAGGCCCTGGTTTACCTACCAGAGAGTTATAGTTCAGCAAGGGTTGCACATCACCCACAGATCCAAAAAGAGAGATGCTACCCACACCAATATATGCGTAACTCCACACAAACAAAATGGAAAAAAAAAAAAAAATCTCACTTAATACAGCTGCTGAAAATGCAAGCCATCTTTACAGCTTGGTTTTAATCTATGTGTAAATTCAAAAGAGTAGAGAACATTAAAGGAAAAGACTGAAGGCTGTCTACTTCTCATTGTCTGGAGACGGTAAGTTTGCAATGAAAAAGACTACCTAAAGAGAAAATATTGGGTTTTCAAGCGAATAGCCCTTTAATCAGAAGTCCTATTCCAGGTCTGAAATACAAAAGTATGACTTACCAATTTGTCACCCCTTTTCAAGTAAAGATTTCTCTGCCAGCTAAGAAGCTCTCAGGCCTTTGGATTAGGCTTAATTTTATAATAGGATCTAGCTTAAATTTGATATTTCAGGACATATGATAGATTTAGCCCCATACCTCTTATCTCCCCACAAACTGCCCTGTCTGGTGTTGGAAAGGAGAACAGCTCCCCAACTGAAAAATCACTTGCTGTTATGACTAGCAAAGATAAGACCACGGGAACACAAACAAAAATATTGTCAGAGCAACTGCTGATGTGGTTTCCCTCACAACCTGAGGAAGTACGATGCCAAGTAAGGAACTCAGTAAAGAAGGGAAATGACCTATTACGAACGCTTTGCTTTTTTAGCTGAAGTACAGACCGTGCATTTGTGGCAGATGTTGTGCTAAGATGGCTAGGTTATTATTACTGCAACACTGTAATAAAATGGGAGGCACCTTCAGAAAACTGCTGCAGCTGGAACAGGATTGCACTGAAGGGTGGCAAATTGCTCCATCAATCTGTGTTGCATTCACACGTCCAGTGTCCTATAGAAAGTGTTCCAAAAGCAACACGGAGTTTACAAGATGACAAGATAATCAAAACGGACAGGTGTGAAATCTGACCTCTACACATAACACAGTCACCCTGCCCACATAACTCTGTGCTTGTGCCTTCTTCCATGGACTGCTTGCTTTGGAAAAACAGCCCACGTGATTGCGGGGATAGATTGTTTAGTTCCATGCTCGAAGGGATTCTATATATTGTTTGCAAATAAGTAAACTCTCTATAATCTTTTAGGCAGCTTGTACCAGGAGGTACATACGAATAAACAGACCTTCTTGTCTGTCTGTAAGACTGGCACAAAAGGTTTTCAAGGAGGCTTAAGGAGGCTTTTTGGAAATAATGTAGACTGTTGCAGCCACCTTTAGCTCCGCAGGACTTTGCAAGCCAGCATGTCATTCTGCCAGTCGCATCAAATACTCCGCCCAACAATGGACCGTGCTAAAACTCTGAATGCACATTTGGGAGATGTGAGCTGTGTTTCCAGCTATGCCACTTTCCTTTCTTCTCCCTTGTTTACACTGCAGATTGTTTGGGGTGAGAACGTCCCCGCTGAAGTACGTGTTATGTCTCACCACCAACCGGGGCCTCGGGGCACCAGGGTGAGTCCAATCGGGACTAACACCCGGCGCCGGCCGGCCCTCTGAATCACAGACGAAACAAGCAGAGCAGCTGCTGACCTGAAATACAGAGGTTCGGTTTTTGCAGTCCTATGCTGCCATAAATACCTACATACACACACAAACAAGACAGCTCCAGCCTCCTTCGGGCGCAACGACAACTTTCAAAAGGATACAGCGAGAGA
>VXAV01011140.1:0-13407 GCA_013399715.1 Alectura lathami | reverse complement strand
GATCTAGTGAGCTAGAGGCTGGCAGCCCTGTCCACGGCAGGAGGGTTGGATCTAGATGACCTTTGAGGTCCCTTCCAATCAAAGCCATTCTATGATTCTACGTGTCTATGAGTCTATGATTCTATGATTCTATGACTTATATATGCATGTTTGTTTTCTTTCATTGATTGATCTACTACTCTTAAACTCTTTAGTCTACTTTAAATATGAAAACAGGTGGTAATTCTGTCCTGTAAAGTGACCCACCATTCACAACATTGTTCAAAAAGAGTGTTAGTCACGGGCATATTTGGGATGTGATGAGGTAGCATAGTAACCATTTCAAATGGTTTTCTTTTTCTTGTAAACATAGATTTCATATACATTTGTTAGATTAGACTATTGAGTTGGTGTGTGAGAAAATCTTCCTGGTCCTGTCACACACAATAATAGGCAAATTTCCTAATCTGTGGGCAAGATGTTTCATAAATGACCCAGGCAGATGTGTTCTCTTCCATCATGTGCACAACAACATGGAATCGGTGTTGGTTATAGGACCTGGCTCTGTTGTAGTCCACTGCCAACACAATGGACTTCTTCGTGAACTGATTAGCAGCTATGAGTGATCTCTGCAAAAACCATCTTTCATCTTTTGGGGTTGGAATAGCCTAGCAGTATAACTGTTCCCAGACACCTGGCAAAATAATATAGTGTCTACTGCAAATGTTATGTTACATGAAATCACTGACAGATTATTTTCTCCAGTGGTTAGGTAAAAGGCTTTGTTTGCATGCCACTAAGTCCCAAGATAATCACCAGAGGTAAAGTAGTTTAAAACATTCATTTTCTAAACTCTTTAAGGTTAATAGTGTTCTACTTCCTGGTATTGACTATACAAGGGCCCTTGGAGGATGCCCACTTTGAAGAATCCCTACAGCATTTAGTAATACCTTGTCCACAGGGGGAACCCATGAATCCTGACATTCATGAGCCTTAGGATCTCTGATTTCTACTGGAACAGCATTCCTAGTGTGCCAGGCACAGATGCACTGAAGGTGAGGAATAGAGACCTCCTCTTACAGTAGCAGATAACTCAGTTTCACATAAGTTCTTGAACGAGCTGAGAATTGCTGCTTGAAGCATTGTTGCATACTGAACAAATTGTTTGCTCTCAGTGAATGGTGACATGGAAAACAAGGCTGCTCTGAACACCTTATTTAGACAGGATGATCAGTTAATCATTCATTATTTGCTGCTGGCTATAAAAGGAAAGAGAAGAATTCTCATGTTATAACCTTTACATAGGGTCATGTGTCATCCATCGTGTGCAAGCAGAATGTAAACAGGGCAGGAAACTAGTGAGTCAGTGTCAAGTCAGAAAGGGTGAGGCAATTGGGTATGAGCAGAGGTGACCCCATACCTTCAGGTATCTCTGGCGATGCTGGAACACTGTCCTAAGCGCTGTGGTTTGAGGGTCCCTGTGAACACTGACTTTTTGTGGAGCCATCTCCCAGTCCTTCTCGCTCTGTCCTGTAGCATCCATCTCCCATTCTGCCTGGGAAGTAGACAAGAAACCATCTTGTGATTTCACAGTCCACATGGGGAAAGGGGTAAAGCCCTGAGGCTTGCTGATTAGTTAAATCCTTTGTAATGGCTCTTTCTGTTTATTCTTTTCACTGTTCACTAGGTAGAATGGTCTCTGATTACCACTATTACTCCCTGAGTTTGGCCGTGCTTATCACTTCTTAATTTTTTTTTAACTTGTTGCTGTTTAATATATGTTTATTTTATACAAAATTTATGCTTAGAAATGAGAAATAAAAAAAAAAAAAGATGAAATTCAGATGTGCAAGGCAGAGGTTTAATAAATTGAAGTTTCATTGAGAAATACATGGGAAAAGGGTGTTTTGCTCTTGATATGGATGGTATTTGGGAATAGAGCAATAATCCTTGTCAGAATCAGAATGCATTTCATTGAATTTAGGATGTGCCAGCTTGTCAGAAATGGAGTGAGTTTCAAACAAAAAAAAAAAAGCAGAAAAAAATTGTATATTTAATAATTGAGAAATTAGTTTTATTTTAGAGTACTGAAATGTTTAAGTAAAATAAATTATTATAGCATTGTTATTAATGAAATTATATTAAGTGCTAGGTGTAGTACACTAAGGTGAGTGCTGCATAAATACTTGAGGTAGCTGCTGTGAAGATAAGACAGAGTGAGGAAATGTTTTTTAGGAGTTCTTCTAGGACTGCCGTTCACTTTATTTTTTCATTAGCAAAAATGTGAATAAGTATTTTACTGTCTAGGGAAGTGAATTTTTCTGTTATTTAAAACGTATAGGATAAAGCAGATCAGCTATCAAAACCTGACATCTAAATGCTGTGCAGCTGTCCCTCTCTACGTGATGTTTGGCCAGTGATAAGGCAACTTGAATTGTGCTCACTTGCGGCTTGAGAAACTGTGGCTTGCAAAAGAGATGATCTGTCTGCTAGTGTGGGAATGGATTTGTCATAATTCGTGCAGACTAGTAAACAGAGTAAGTTATGCGTCTCAGGCATTTTTGGGAATCTGTGAAGAAAGCATTTTTTCAATATCAAAGATAAGCCACACGCCATATGTATATATATATATATATTTTTTTTTCTCTCAGAGAGCACTCTGACAAATTATTCTAACAAAGGGTAAATTCCCTTATGCATATGAAACATTATCTATTATACATTGATCAGTAGCTGATCAATAGTTTGCGAAAACTTTCTTAAACTAGAAGCAAAAAATAAAAAATATACTTGGTAAAGAACCTGTCCACAGGGAGACTAACTGTTGTGGCGAGTAACTTGCTTAGGTTCAATATCAATGCACTTTCCTCTTCCTGACCCCTTTTTTCCATCTTCTGTGCTGCTTGCTTCAGCTGTTGACAGCCCCTGGTCTAAATATGGCTTAAAGCTGCAAACAAACCAGGAGCTTGTGCCTGGGAGTGCTGGGGAAGATGGAGCTCTGATTAACCAGCAGATAGGACTTTAGGAAATGAATTCATGTCAATTAAGATTAATGAATCCTTATGGAAAGAGGGAAATGGGGATTTGAGAGAAGATGCAGATAGATTAACTGGACAGTGGAGCGTCTAGTCTGGGTCAATAGGACGACTACAAGTAATTGCTTCTTTAATTGCAGCCATAATATCTGTCTGTGATAGACAGAAATCTTATGTTCTGATTGCTGCAGACCTGTGTGATGAGTCAGTTCCTCTGTGCTGATAGTGTAAATAATTTAGTACTCTCATTGTTAATAATTTAACACTATTTACTGTGAAGTGATTGCATGCAGGCACATGTTGATGTCATAACTGCCATCCTCCTGAGGGATCTACCAGGGTCATTGTCAGAGGTGTGTGTCTGCCGTAGCATGTAGCACGTAAAGGACTATGGCAGTGTGCTTCTGGAAGCAATAGTAGCTGGTAGCAGTAATCATTAACCCTCGTATCTATAAGTATGGCTATTTAAAATATTTGGAGGTTGTGAATGGGTGTGCATCCAGTGTAACTGAACATTATTGCCTGTTGAACCACTTTAACCTTACAGTGTAAGTTAATTTGCTTCACATTATGCGGCAAAAAGGGAAAAATCAATCTGAGTCTAGTCTAAGGCAGATATGCAAATATCATAGTGTCATAATCCGTCACTCATGAGACTAACTGAATGAAGCAACGGTTTTTAGTCATTTCACTAAAGCAACAAAATTCAATACAGAAGATTAAGTAAAATAAGTAAGAATATTTTTGTGTAGCACAAGGAAGTCAAATTATAGAAATTAAAAATATTTGCCTATTTTTGAAATAAAGGTTTTTCTGTTTGCAAATTTTATTCCTGGAGAAATAAAGAAGGAGATTGTGATGAGCATTTGTAGAAGGGGAGTATCTGTAGGAAAAAAAAAAAAAAAATTGATATGAATAAAAGGGCTTCCTCATAACTTTGATAGTCATTTAGTGAAGAACTGTGAGAAACATTTTTTTCCTCAAAAAAGCTGTGAGACACTTAGAGTCCTGAGGATAGCAATGTCAAGATCAGTAAAACAAACTCAATCAAGAAAGTTTATAAGAACTGGATTTTTGTTGTTTTGTTAGTTTGTTTGCTGTCTAGAGTGGAAAGACAACACCTGTGAAAGCAGTATTAAAATTTCAAAAGTATTATGAAGTGGAATGGAATAAATTTTCTTTATATTTGCTTTGGACAGGAAAGGGGTCTAAAGTATCACAAGGGCGATTTAAGTTAGATAACAGAAAAACATTTGAACTGTTCAAATAGTGTGAAAGTCTTCATGATTGTTTTTGGAAATTACCAGTCAAGAGGCAGAGCACAAACATCTGTCAATGACCAATGGACAAGGATGGACAGGATGATATTCTGAGGTCTCTTACTCTCCTCATTTTTGTGATTTGTAAGGAGTATGATGAACTGTAACTGTAGAACAGATCGTCAATTTGAACACCTTTGGGTTCTGTATAGGATATAATATTAATACTGTTATATATTTCGTATGTAATGACTTGATTTTGCAACCTCTTTCCCCTCCTCCACAGGAGTTCAGCTGTCTGTGATCCAAGGCACAGCTGCATAACCCTCTGTCAAACTTCTGAGGAAATCCCTAGATTCTGTGGAAGAGCTACAAAAAAGTTAATAGAGTGGAATTCTTCAAGATAAGGAAAGCGAAAACACATAGGTAAGATTGTTGAGAAGATAGGCAGCAATTCAAGGATTCAAGAGGGAAAACATCATCGTGAAAAGGAATAAAATATGAAGGGAAAAGCTGGGATTTGGAAGATGGCAATTCAGCCACACCAAGCATCTGTTCTGGGGCAATGGAAACCAGACGTACCCCACCTCACCAAGAACTTCTTGGCCTGCAAAGACTTTTTCTGTTTCTTATTCAGGGTGTCGATCGTGCTAACTCTTTAGTAGTTTAGTAGTTCATTAATTCGCGTTATCTTCTGTTTGCAGGAACTAATTAACAACTGCTGTATACTGTGTGTATTCAGCTATTTGTGCATGGGAATAGGCATCCAAGCAAAGGGATTCAATGAGGGAGGGATAAAAGTTCAATCAAAATCCTTAATTAATTGTACCGTTAGGATGTTACCAGGCCTATCATTGGCTGGAAAAATTATGAGGAAAAAAAATAGGATGTGCCTGTAACAGTACATATTCAACTTCAACAGGAGAAAATGTTTTTCCACCTGCATAAAATGTCACTTATATTATTGTTTTTCCATCATTTTTCATGTACCATATTAAAAACAGTAGCTGTAGCCTGTAAAGTGAAGTCCTAAACACTCTTAAATGGCTGTATTTACATTCTGTACCATACATCATTTCTTTGAATGATATGTTTTCTTTTTCCAGATTCAAAAGCTACCTGCTTTTCTAGATGTGCTGAGGGTGAACATATGTCTCATCTGGAACTTTTTAATCCTGCTTTAAAAACTCAAAGAAATCTTACTAAAATTGAGACTAATGTAAATACCACTTCAATTTAACACATTTTCTTATTTTATAACAGTAGTAATAACCCCATTTAAATGCAACTATATGGCAGGCAATGATAATGAAAAATATTATCTCTCACGTTAATGTCTGGTAGAGACATATTTAATACCTTCAGTAATAAAAAAGCATCAAGAAAATTGTTTTCCATATATAGGAAATCTCTCTCAAAGTAAGCTGTAAACTCATCTGAGTTTTCTGTCGCTCAACTTTGTAATATCATTAGAACATACTTTTCAGAGCAGACTTTCATTTTAAGCAAAAATAGAAGGTCAATTCTTACCATATTTTGATTTGTCCTCAAGGTTAGTCCAGAATAAATAAGATCAATCAGTCAAGCAATCTCTCTAGGAATTATCCTGTGTTTGAGCATATGAAACAGTTCAGGGAATACCAAATTGTCATTTTTTGATTGTGTGATAGTTCTCTTCGTGTAAGACAATTTCGGTTGATAGAACAGTGGCCAAGCTGGCAAAATTCCTGTACAGTTCCTGTATAAAGTAGTAGTCTTCTACAGCACTGATTAACAGGAGGGACACTGCTAAAATGGAACATGAATTTCCTGAGCATCATAAATCAGAGCTTTTTCACAGTTGTTCTAGCCTATTCTAGGTCTGAAAGTCCTAGAATCACTACAGAATGCTCCTTGAGCTCCGGCTGCTTGGGGCCGTGCCCACTGCCATGTGGAGTCTGTTCCATGCCCACCACCCTCTGGTGCAGAACCTTTTCCTAACCCCCCAGCCTGACCCTCCCCGACACAGCTCCATGCTGTTCCCTCGGGTCCTGTCACTGTCCCCAGAGAGCAGATATCAGCGCCTGCCCCTCCGCTCCCCTGTGAGGAAGCTGCAGGCTGCCATGAGGGGTATTCTGTCAATGTGTACAAATACCTGAAGGGAGGGTGCAAAGAAGATGGAGCCAGGCTCTTACCAGTTGTGCCCAGTGCCAGAAGTAATGGACACAAACCGGAACACAGGAGGTTCCCCCTGAACACAGGAAGCACTTCTGAGCTGTGTGGGTGGCTGAACACTGGCACAAGTTGCTGAGAGGCTGTGGTGGAGTCTCCTCCTTGGAGATCTCCAAAAGCTGCCTGGACATGGTGCTGGGCACCCTGCTCTGGGTGTCCCTGATTGAGCAGAGGTTGGACCGGATGGGCCCAGATGTGCCTGCCATCCTCAGCCACTCTTTGACTCTATGATTCTGTGCCTACAGTAAAGTCCTTTTTTCCTTGCAGGTTAGATGGATTATTATTCTCTGGATTAGAATTAGAAGAAAGGGAAAGAAACAAAGGAGTAAAGCACTCCTTTTGTGTTACTCCGTTTCATTCTCAGTGCTCGAGA
Source organism: Alectura lathami (assembly GCA_013399715.1). Taxonomy (NCBI): domain Eukaryota; kingdom Metazoa; phylum Chordata; class Aves; order Galliformes; family Megapodiidae; genus Alectura; species Alectura lathami. The sequence continues at coordinate 6,550 of VXAV01011140.1, read as the reverse complement.
ATGGATTTGTCCTTGAGTGCTACTATTACCTGGAACATTCAGAACCACAACTAATAAGGTAAGGAGGGATTCCTGGGAGGTTTAAGGGGCATAATTAGGCAGAGTCACAGAATAAGTGACTATTCAGACTTATTTTCACAGGTGGCAGTGAAACAAGTCTTTATTTAAGCCTCTTACTTGTTAAATATTTCCTTTAGGAAAGATAGACAGAGTCCAAAGTGCATATACTTTACTCCCCAAAGTAGGTGAGGCAACAGGACTGAGGGGAAAAAAATAAAAAATAAATAAATAAATAAAGAGAAAGCTGTTCATCATCTGTTTTACACAAGAGGAACAAAGTCCAATCATGTTTCCTGTCCTAGTCATATTAATCCTGCTGAGTTTTGAATAATCTTTCAGAGGACCAGAAGCAAACTGAGAACAACCTGCACGGTAAGTCAATGCACATCTTTTTAAATCTGAGATATTTTATTAAATTCACTAATAACTAAAAGTAGGAAAATTCCAAAAGGCTGCATGCTTTTCTAAATAAACATATACGTTCTCATTTTTTTTTTAACCAAGTTTAATTACAGAAAATATCATGCTTCTAGCATTCAAATGAGATCAAATGAAAGACCCACAGCTATCAAGCAGGTACAAACACAAAATGTAGGCACTTGTAAGCAAACTGAAAATATCACAGCTTCTTTCACCGTGTTTATACTTGCTTGTTGCTGGGATTCACTTGCAATGTGTGACATTAACAACTTTAATAATTTAATAAGGATTTTAATAAGCATCTATATTTTTCTGTCAAACAAATGGTCATTGAATTTACTGTGCTTTGCTTAATAGCTGTGTTTTTCTCACTGTTATTTTACAGAGAACTATCCTAAATAACTTCAAAATGCATTCTGATGATGAAAAGAAGCAGAAGTATACTGCAGATGGAAATAGTCATGAGACCGCTACCTCCAGCCAGGATCAAGAACCAGAAGACAAAAAGTAAATATTCTTAATCATTGTAAACATGCTCTTTATAGAAGCATATAAGTTTATGTTACCTTATCTTGTATTTTATTTAATTTTATGTTTTATTTTCTTTAAATTGGTTAGCCTAATAACAGAAAGCGTTATATCAGCTTATGATTAGCATTCACCGGCACGTTCATGTGGTGCAGAAGGATGAAGAAAGTTCTATTAAAGACAAATTATCCACAGAATTGACTACAGTTTATTGAAAAGCAAAATCCAAAATGTGTCGGAAGTGGTGTTAGAATAGACATTTGGATACAATGATGTCATCAGCTAAAAATTACATTAAAATTATCAGTATGTCAGGGAACTGATATTTTGCATACCTTGAATTTATTCCCCATGCCTTGTGTGAGAAAATTTGATTCTGTAAGTTATCTTCTTTTTTCCTGTTTTGAAATTCATATAGTGCTTCAGTTCACAACTTCCCTGATCAGACAGTGGATCCACCAGCCTCTGATGGGGTTGTTGTACTCTTGAGATGAGAGTACTATGGAGATTTATTATTTGAATTCGTAGTAGTCAGGAGCTGACACTATTTATGTATCTGGAGGTTTAAATACAAACATCCCAAGAATGCTCAATAAATCGTATTCATTTTACACACATTTGTTTCCCATATAATTATTTCATAATTATGTTTTAGCTGAACTTGATTAGTATACTGCATTATTATGTTAGTGAAATGTTTGGTTTTGAATGCACTAAAACCATCATATCTCTGAAGGAAGGGAAAGAAGAAGAAAGAGGAAAAGCCTAAAATGGTCAGCCCACTTACACTGGTAAGATTTATGCTATATATATATGTACATATATTTACATGCATGCACATTGCAAACTTTAGTATTTTAAATGCTTAAAATGATGTTTGACTGCAGCATATATGGTCTTGTCTTTACCAAATACCTTGATACTGCAGAATATTGGATATACTAAGGCAACCGAGCAGTTCTTTTTGTCGTCGTTGTTGTTTTAAAGAAACTGTCTTATTACTGTTATGGATGCTTAGAAGCCTTCCCTTAGTAAGTTACCATGCTAAATTTGTGCTAGATTTGTGTTTGTGATAAGTCGGGGTTTCCATGTTCTGCAGTTTCTTCCATCTCAACGAAAAGAGCGTCCTTGTACCTAAGAACACTGGTGTCATCTTGTCCTTTAAATTGCCTGAGTTAGCCCCAGGATAAACTGAAATATTGTACATTTTGTAGGGTTAGTGTGCATAATGTACATTAATCATAAGGAATTAATGGTAATAAACCTACATTCCAGGGTTTTGGCCAATGACACAATTCTTCTGCTTTGGTGTACCAGCTTGCACTTGTACAGTTGCAAAAACACTGTAATTTAGAACAGTAAAACTAGTATTTTATAGTGCAGAATCAAACCAATGGCCTTCTAACAGAAGAGCTCAAAGTTTATTGAGCTCAATAGCAATAGGTATTTAGGTTTTCAGTAAGCTTTGGTAATGTCTATGTACATTAGGAATAGTTTTCCAATGGCATAATAATGAAGTTAAAATAAAAATAATTATTGCCTTAATTGTTACAATGCTGTTAGAATTTTATATAATTTGAGCTGTAAATGGCAAAATTGAAGAGGGCAAATTGCTTTGTTTTCGTATGAGGTTTGTGACCTTTCTTACCCATGTGCATGTATTGATACATTTAAATAGTACAGGTCTCAGATTTGGAGAGTTTATAGTACAGAAGTGCTTATATTAGAATAATTTATTTCTGTATATGTAAGCTTTTTTTTTAATGTAATTGAAAATTGGATAAAGTCATATCTCTGTGACAACTAGGTTACAATTCATAGCTTTTTCTTGACTTTCTTGATTTTGTAGTCATAACGTTTTATTAACATTCTAGTACCTCAGTGAAAGTGAGTTTCTCTTCTCATTCACAGTTTCGATACTCCAGTTGCACAGATAAATTACTAATGATATTTGGCACTCTCCTGGCAGTAGCCCATGGAAGCAGTCTCCCTATTGCAATGATAATTTTTGGTGATATGACTGATAGCTTTGTTATCTCTGAAAGTCCAAATGCAACAGGTAAGAATACATTCTCTGTGGAAGAACAAGTATCATATTTGGAAAACAGCCAGGGAAATTTGAGCATCTTGACTTGTGATATTGATGTCAGCAACCCCAGTTAGCAAACTCTAACATACTATGGTGTAAGTTAGTACCTTTTGTGTTTACTCTAATAGAGATGCACTCTGATCTTTTTTTTTTCCTCCATATTCTTGGTTTCTGCCTTAGATTTTTTTTTTCCAAATAATCTATTACAATACAGTTTCAAAAAATCATGATAGCTGTGGCTGTGATAAATACAAACAAGCTAGCTATGCAGTTCCTCTCTTCTCAGCATGAGCTCTCATTGCTTCCCTTGAATCAAGTCCAACAATTTTAGTTCACAAGTTGAATCAGATCAGTAAGTACTTTGAACAGAAAACTTATCATAATAAATAAAAGTACTCATTTTCTCAGTTTGTTGAAGAGCCTCATTTGCTAAATGAGAAGTACAAAATCAGAGTGGCAGGCGTGTGCCGCAGGATACAAGAGGGAGGAGGAGTGATACTGTCACTTTGGTGTCAACTCACACTTAGACAGATTAGGTTGTCCTCTGAAATCAAGTATTAGATGTTAAACTAATGAACAGATTTGTTGCCTAGAATATTCTGTAAATAAAAATTATTAACAATTTAAATAAATGTCTGTGGTGATGCAGGAAAAATAATGTGTGTGATTATGTTGTCCTGCATCCATTTTTACTTTTAGTTTTCTTCTGTAAGATAAAAAAATACATAGGCATACTGCCTTTTTTTTTTTGGCATTTTACAAATGTCCTCTGTTTTCAGAAAGGAATAAACAAACCAAGAAGGTAATGAATATTGCTGAAAATCATGCAGGAAAACAAACTTATTAAAACTTGCTCTATCATATGTATTTACCGTTTTTCTCTTTTTAAGTCAACACTTCTGGAGTGAATTCTTCAGAGATATTTGACAAGCTGGAAGAAGATATGACGAGGTAATTAGAAATTCATATTTCCTATTCTTTTTTGGTAATGTGAGCACACATTTCTTGTCCATCCATTCTTCTCCCATAGATATTTTGCATATGTGAAAAGCAAAAAAGCAGTGGTTGCTTGAATTATGTATTTATCTAAATATTTGCATATGAGATAATCGAAGTCACTGGGAGGTTTCATGAACATCTCCAGCCATTCCCAACAACTTCCCTGTGATCTTTTACTCTCATCTATCTCACCTCATTTTCAGGGGGTGCTCCATGCCTCAATGTCATCAGGATTTTCTTTCTTCCTCCTTTCCTTCCTCTGAATTTATAAGCAGTATTTTTTATGCTGAAAAATTGTATTGTCATCCATTAATTCCTTAAGCTGTGTTGATTCACTGATAAAAAACAGAAATAAAATTGCCAGATAGTGTCTAAGTTCTTGTGAAAGCACCAAGTTGATATGAGATATGAGTGCTTTCAGAGCAGTCTGAGCTTCTCGTTTGAAACTAATTTGGAATGAGGGATGTATGGCTTTATGGCAGCATAGGAACTAGTTCTCTTTTCTGAAGTTTCTAAACTTTGTGGATAGAGCCTTGAATTGTATTCACTGGTTTGAAGAGGAAGCTGTTTGCACCCACCTCCAGTTTCTCTAAGAACTATTGTCAGCAGGTGGAGTAATAATAAACACTGTTTACATGGACAAAGTTCATACACAGGTGTATTCAAGTGCATGTGTGCATTTGGTTGTTACTTAGAAAATAGTTTCCCTATTTCTCAAAAGAAAATGAACAATTAATTTACAATGCAGTGAGTATTTACTCTCTGTTAAGTTTCAGCAGTGAGGTTACAGAATGTGTTTCATCAGCATAGAATGTTGTAAAGATACAAATTCCTTTTTCTACAATTTGCCATGAAACAAAGTCCAAGTATAAAACCATTCTGTGAAATAATATAACATCATAAAGTAATTGTCTACAGTAATTACTGCTGAGTTTTGCTGCAGTATGCTTTTTTGTTTTATTTTTTTCAGTAGTTTCTTTCAAAGTGATCAAGGTCAATATTCAACTAATCAACCTTCAGTTAGACATTAACTAATTTTATTAATCAGTTTAGGTATAGGTCATATCATAATGATTTTAGTTCCAAAGTCCCTGAATAAATTGTACAGTATATCAGCCACTGAAAATGCTGGATAAAAATTTGAAGGTTTTCATATATAAAGCCCTTTTCTCCTTTTCTTGGGCAGAGTTTTTGCACACAGATTTCTGTAACTAGCTCCTGCCAAGTTTGATGCTACGGTTCTAAAGAATTAGTATGGCTAACTTACTACTTGTGAGTGAAGGTCCTACGGGTTTTAGAGCTTTTTTTTTCTTTTTTATGTAGATGCATTTTTCTTACAATTACGTGTAATGTACACCACAAATATTTAGCTATTATCTTTGGTCATGTATTTCAGGAATCAATTCAGTTACATGTTTCTGGTTTTGTTCTTGTTTAAGTTCACCAGAAGCTGATTCATATACCAGTTCTGACTCAAATCAGATTTGATTTGATTCTGTTTGAACATTTTAAAACTGTGGATCAAAATAAATTTCAGCCTAAGAAATACAGTGGTTCACATGCTCTATGGTTTCTATATGATACCTTGTTCATGGCACGGAGCTTTATTCAGTTAGAAGTAAAATAGCAGTTATGGCACGAATAGGGAGCAGAATATTTTTTTCTAGTGGCATTTACTTGAAACAGATGTATAGATAGCCACATATTCTCAAATTGGGAAATATTTATAGCACGCATGCATGTATGTACTTATACAGACAAGCATGTTGTATTATAGAAGTGTTTGTGGATGTAAGATAGAAATATACGTGAATAGGCCTGTATGTTAGTTAAAAATGCAATGATGTTTTTGGAAATGACGTGACACATTTACGTGAAAAGGATATTGTATCTGGAATATGGTTCTAAAATAATCTTTTGATGTTATTTTAGGTATTACATACTGATAAGATATATTGATATACTATCCTCACAACAAGGAAAAGTAATTCCTGCCTAAGAGTCGCATCGTTTAGTCTATTACATAACTGAAAACTTGTATAAAATACTACTCATAGGAAACTTGGGAAGTTTTAGAAGTTTTTTTTTTTTTTTTTTTCTTGCAGATATGCATACTACTATTGTGCAATAGCAGTTGCTGTTCTTATTGCTGCTTATATCCAAACTTCATTTTGGACCTTAGCAGCAGGCCGACAAGTAAAAAAAATCAGAGAAAAATTTTTTCATGCAATTATGAGACAGGAAATTGGATGGTTTGATGTAAATGATGTGGGAGAACTTAACACACGTCTCATAGAGTAAGTATACTATATGGGTTGCAATATTTTTTATGTTTATTTTTTTAAATTTATTTCATTGTGAATCTCATGCAAGTTATCTCATGGAGAGTCTCAGGGACACAGCTTGTGAAACTTCTGATCACAGAATCATAGAATCATAGAATCATAGAATCAT
>VXAV01011136.1:0-187715 GCA_013399715.1 Alectura lathami | reverse complement strand
GCTTGGTTCCTGGCAGTAGCTGAGGCAGAGCTGATTGCTGCCCAGGTGGATGCAAATGGTTCACGAGTATACTGATTGCTGTTTTGTAGCAAAGGTGAAGGACTGATAATGCTTCATACGAGGCAGTTTCAGTAGACTAGTGTTGCACATTGTCCCAAAGCACCTTGGCCTGTTGCAATTCAGAAAAAACTGAATGGGAAATTCTGGAAGAAAAGGCTGATCACGCTGAGGCAGTATTTAGAGAGGTCCCATAATTCAGCATTCATTTCCAGTAAGGAAGGGGAGGCTTTGGCAGCAGTGGACACAAATAATGCACGCTGTTACCTCTCATCAGTGCTGGACGTCACTTGCAGAGTGCACAGCACCTCCTGGCCCGAGCGGGACACAGCTGATGGCCCTGCCCTGTGCTGCCGCACCCGGTGGTGGGGGTGGCTTTCTGACAGACCCCTCCCTCCTGACCTCTCCCACTCATGTTTAATTCGGTAAAACATGATTAGATCTCGTATACCACTTTCTGGCTGAGCTTATTTTTCTATGCATTAATATGATTAATTCTGTCTGCCAGAAAGTAGAGAACACTCTGCGAGTATTCAGGCCAGCTGTTTAAACCAAGGAAGAAGATGCTGCTAGGCTAAGAATCACCCTAATCATCTCTTAGTTGTCGCTTTTATCCTGAATTTGACCTTTGTTCGGTCACCTCTGAGGCTGAGAGAGAGAACCCTGAGCAAAGGAGAAGGAAAGGCAGCAGTGCATGGAGAAATCCCTGAAGGCTCCTAAACATGAAGAATATATTTTGTCATTTCTGTCTGGAATGGAAGCAGGTGCTTGGGGAGGAGGGGAAATGAACAAAAGAGACACGAGTTGGTTTACAAAAACACTCAATAGCCACAAGCGAAGTGGAGTTATTGGGAAAACAGACCTCATGCGAATTGGTATGAAATTAGCTGAAAGCTAATGGAAAAACTTCTGATAATCAGAGTACCTTTAGATGTAACCCAAAACATGAGTGACCATATAGGCTGTAAAAAGGTGAGTAACACCTGTAACTGGCAGGGAAAGATGGTTTTGCATAGGTGCTAAGATGTCACAGGCTGTAAATGGTGGGCGTCCGGGACCCTTTGTAAGGCCCCAGCTCTCCTCCTGTGCTGTCGTGGTGGGACGTGGAGCCTGCCCAGTGTCAGCAAGCGCTGGGGCAGCTGTTGGCAGGGAGGTGGCTGGCTGGCTGGCTTCACGTGGAGCTGCTCCCAGGAGCTGCCTCTGCGTTGGGTGTTGTTGGGGGTCCTGTGCCTGGGATCTTGGCTCACTTTTGTCCTTGCTCGGGAGCCAGCGCGCATCACGTCTGTGTAAGGCTCCTCTGCTGCCGGTTAAGCTGGCTGAAGATGTGCAGGTGCAGAGGGTCTCCCTGCACAGAGAAATTCACCATGTTGAGGGAATTGGATTTGAACATCAAAATCTTCCTGCCGGAGCTGATAAGTCGGGTTGTACGCTGCCTGCCCTTATCTGCAGCTTCAAAGCAAGAGAGCAGAGACACCTCTGCGGTTGTTCCACTGCTTCCAGAGATCTTTGTTCTGGGGTTTTTTCGTGGACTTGTTCATAGATGCTTTTATCTATTTACAAGTTGTGTTAGAGAATGTAGGCACTTTGTTTTCAGATGTCACCTGTTTCACTAAATACGTTTTAAATGAACATTGCCTTCTGGGTTTTCCTCCCTCGGTTCTCTGCAGCTGCCTCTCCTCCAAAAGCACCAACTCATCCACGTGTTCTGGTTCTGCAGCTGTTTGTCCTGCAGCTGTTTGTCCTGTGCTCTAAGTGGAAGTCACAACTGATACGAGTTCAATCTGGTGCTGAATTCATATAGCTCTTGTTTAAATTGGTTTTGGGTGTCTAATGGCAATGTATCTCATGTACTGTGATTAAATTACAGCACTCTTTAGTTTATGTTGTATGTTAATTCATTGAAGTTGGGGCAGAATTGCATTTTCCATGGTTTCCATAAATTCAAGCTGAGAAGTCATTTGTTTTGATGTTGGCAGTTCTCAAGTCATACACATCTGTCCAACCTGATCTTTCCTCTTGTCTCAAGAAATATTTAAAGGCATGAAGTACAGGGAAGAAATTCTGGAGAGTCATTTTCAGGAGAGGTTTGTTTGGTAAGGATGATGGTGAAGTATGTGTGCCCCTCAGCGAGATAGAGCAGGCAGGTCACCAACATCCAGAGCCATGAAAAATTGCAGAAATTGTGCAAGAGACCCCGGAACACTGGACCTGCTGCCAGTGCTGCAGACATAGGGAATTCTGCAAGGTTTCTTCCACCTTGGCATCTGTTTCTCTGTGCTTCAAAATCCAGTGTGTGCTTCGGCTTGGGGAGATGGTGCAGCTGCTGGATCTTGGCACAGACACGCCTCCTGTCTCAGGCAGCTTGAGTTGAGCACGGAGTGAGCGTCTGGTTATATTAGTTACTAAAAGCAGACACTGTATTATAAATATCTTGCCTCTTAATGTCTCTGATACTTTGTATGCTGAGATCTAATCAGTTGTCCCAGAGCCCGGATGATGGAGGGAAATAATGTGTTTGGGGTTCATGTGGCAAATCTGTTTTGTTTCTTGCCCTCAGTGGCATTTCGTTTTGTCATGGCAGGTCGTGATCTCTTTAGCTCACGCTGAGTTTGTTTCTGACAGTCTTGGCTGGTTTACAGCAGGGTGTTGTGGTCCTTCTTGCAGGGATTTCTTTGTAGCTGGATTTATTGCAGACAGCAGGAAGGTGCCAGGACATCAGTAAATAACAGAGGATTAGTAATAGGCAAAATGTTGTCAACAGCTAACGTCTAATGGCTGTATTCCTGGCTACAGTAAGCTGGAATTTTCCAAGTCTCTAGAAAACTAGAGCCATTATGGGGCTCCATCGATGCATTGTTTTTTGTTTTTTTTTTTTAGAAGGTGATTGCTGCCTGTACAAATTGGAAAAGGCGAAACATGATTCCCTGCCGCTGTCTCTGGTGTAATCAATACAAACGAGTTCACATCCATCCAAAGCAGTTTCAGCTATGTTTACGTATTTTTCTCAATCTATTTTACTTCTGTGCTGAGGGTGGGACAGGGAATGGGGAAGCCCAAGGAGCGCCTGGGTGTGAGTGGCTGCGGGTGTGCGGGGCCCTGCCACGGCAGCTTGATTTCCATGGTGTTGAACAGTGACCTGGTGAGCAGCTGCGCGTCTGCAAGCTGCAAACAGAGCTGCTTTGTTTCACAGCAGTGACCTGAAAACTTGATCAGCATTCAGCCTGCTTTTAAAGTAGGAGTGGTGCTTTAATGCCTCCCAGTCGGAGCGCAGGGAACCACCCTTCTCCCCACGCTTTCCTTTTTCCCTTTTGTCTTCATTTTGCACTTTCTAAATTAATTTTTATAATCACCCTTTAAATGATGGAGCAGTTCAAATTAGCTTTTAGTCAGAATTACCTGCATTAAAGATCTCTTAAAAAGAAAGGCATAAAAGTAATTAATTGCTTCAATTATAATAATGTGGCTTAGCTTGTGGTTTTATGTTAGAAAAACCTGTTTTTGATACGTCAGCTCTTCTTAGAAGGGAAAAAATAAAAGTGCTTCAGGGTGGAAGCTGGCATAAAGGAAGTTTGAAATAAGGTTGCTGGCCCTGTAACATGACAGCGTGAATTAATACCTTGGACCCCAGAGCTGTGCCCCACATGCCATCTGGGGTGGGGAGAGCTTGGGGCAGGTTTTGCCCAGAGCCAGGTGCTTTGTACAGCTTCAGACATCCTTTTGGTTTTGAAGCCAACTGGAACCTGGAGGAATGTCAGCCCCTGCCCAGGGGGTGTCAACTCCCTGCCTGAGGGCGGTGCGAGGGGCCTGGGGAGCCGCCTGGTGTGGGGCTGTGGTTGGTGGCTGCTTGGTGCGCTGTGGGGAGCGGATCCTAGTGGCAAGGACGCCCAGCACGAAAAGCTCAGGCAGCTCTGCTTTGCTGATGGGCACAGCCATTGCAGGGAGAGGAAAGCTCACAGTGAAAAATTTTGCTGCTTTAAAACGTGTCTCCAGTTTAAAAAGGAAAAAGCTTAAGCATCTATATCATCACGTTTTCTCTAGAAAAATCTGTTTTTAAAGCGGAAATATTTAAGCAGTAGTGTCTGTGTATTGCTGCCCAATATCTGTCTGCCCCATTCCTACTGCTTCCCCAGCAAAAAAAAAATCCCTCAGAGGTAGGAGGACCTCAGATGATTATCGGAGGTCAATATCAATGCCATTGACTTTCTTTTTCCTTAGACCTTTTAAGGAACTATGGATTTTTAGCATGAAATTCATATAATAGAATTTTTGTGAAAAGGATAAAATACTTAAACTTTGTAACCCTGGAATATGTATAGAACAGATCTTGCAATTAAAGTTCATTTTGAAGTAAATGAACAGAAGTTTTGTTCATGTCCAACATCTTTATGGGTGCCATTCTTCATAAATTTGAACTAATTAAGACAAAAGGAACAAAAAAATATCCTGCATGTGCTGTGCCAGTGCTCACTTTGCTTTTGGCACTTTCCCTCTTTTTGTGCAAGTTCTGGTTCTAGTAAGTTGCCAAAAGAGTAACTACTTCACTTTTTATGCCAAATTATCAGGAATCATTTCCCTTAAACTGTGTGGGACTGTGGCGTGTCTTTGGTTAAGACCTGGAGCTAGCTTACCTCCCCTGTGTTCAAGGTGTCTGCTGCTCAGGAGATGTGGGATTGGAAATGATTTTCCTTCCCTTAAGGCAGATAGCCTACAGCTGAGGTTTCAGAGTTGGGTGTTTGCAAGGCTTCTTGCAGTAAACTCCTGCTGAACTGAAGTTTAATACAGATGAGTGCCAATCTGTAACAGGCTGCAGGCTGTGCTGTGGCTGTGCCAAGCCCCTGCTGCTGTAAGCAGTGGAGAGCTCGGGACGGGTTGTTAATGGTGCTTTATTGATTGCAAGGGTGGCAAGTTCATCTGAACTATGGGTAATTCTGGTCATTTCCCTGCCAATTTGACTTCTGTGTAGCTGTAATCACTGCACCGAGCTCTGAAGTGGCGAGTAAATAGCGAAGCTGACTAACCTGCTCCCATCTGTTGTCGCTCTGCACAGTAAAGCTGCAAGGTTCCTCTGTAGGGTCGCTGGCTGTGGCCATGCTTCAGATGAACTGCAACGCAGATGGGAGATGCTCAGCTCCTCACAAAAAGCCTACTCTTAACTTCTTCTTTCAATGAATGCTGTTACAGTCTGTTTAATTTCAGACTGAAGCTTCTATTTCAGGGTCTTTATCTGATCAAATGCTTTGAAATACAGAATGATAGGCAAGCGGGGAGCAGCTGCTCTGATGGGATATGCATCAGTTGGAGGCTGAGCAGAGGAGATGCAGGTGGATCTGCAAGGGGAAGAGAAACCTGTAGCAGCAAAGCATGCAAAAGGCAGGTTTAAGAGAGTTAAATTTGAGAAGTACAACCTGCTTTTGACATTCTGGCAGTGCTTTCCAGTAGTCAGCAGTTTCTGTAGGTGGAAGCCTTCTGGTCACCCATGCAGACCTCTTCAAAGGGAGGCGTGCCGTCGCACAGCTCTCATTCTGCTGTCGGGGCAATGTCAGCATGCACTCAGGTGCTGCGGGCCTCTTACCTAAAGCTCAGCACTGCTCGCGGCTTTGGTGGCCGTCAGGAGGCAGCCCAGGGTCCTGCAGCGAGCCCAGGTGCTGGGGCTGGGCGAGCTCTCAGCTCCTGTGCCTGGGTACAGCCTTGTGCGCAGGCCAGGCAGGGTTAGTGTTTGTTTTTCCTCAGTTGTGGCGGATGCAGGGCTGCGTTTCGTTCAGCGTCAGTGAGCTCTTCATTGACTGCTAAAGGAACGAGTCCACCTTAGGAGTTTTTGCCCCCTTAAAATGTAAGCCTCGCTAAAACAGAGTGGATTGTGTGTTCTCTTCGTGCGCGTGTAATAGCATCCTCCAGTAGCAGCGGTATTCAGTGTGCATGTGCCCAGAAAGGGAGTTAATAACTTGAGCTGCAAGATCTGGCCGGTCCAGCAGGTCATGGCAGTCAGCCGCCCGCAGCAGATGGGGCTGGCGGCTCTGCGGCCTCGCGGGCGACCACGGAGCTCTGCAGCCACTGCTTCGCTCCCGCTGCTGTTGGATGCTTTCTCCTGTGTCCTGTAGATCCACGAGCAGATACCCATTTTGTTACTTATTTATCTAGACTTCAGTGAATAGCCTGTTTTGTCACTTGCTTGGAAACGTAAAACATTTTTGCAATATATGACGGAAAATATACTTTGGCAAGTCAAGCAGTGATTTGTTAAGTATCTTTAATGTTCTCTTAACTGGTGGTTGTGGTCTCCTGAATGGTAGGCTGATGAAATTTTTATTTTTTGTAAAAACTGGTATTTTAAGCATGTTGCTCATATTCTGTTTTATTTTATGCATCAACCCCTAGAGAACTGCAAGCCTCAACCTCTGTCTGCCTGATTGAACATACCTGTCATGGCTTCATGTGAGGTTGGAAAGAGCATAAGGAGATACTTGTTTTATCCATCTAAATGATGAATTCTGGGAAAAATAAAATTGGCTCTGTCAAACTGCTGCTCTAATTGCACTTCTAAGAACTTAGCACTCGGCTTCTGTTGGTTAATGATTATCAAATAAAAAAAAAAAAAGGGTCTGCAGTTCAGTGGAAGTGGTACACTTCTGAAGACCTGTTCATTATCTTCACTGAAATTTGAATGAAGATGCCCTCTCAATAAAAAGTGCAAGGTCAACAGGCATTATCTGTGCTAAATGTGTTACCTTGTTCAACAGAAAGGGAAATGGAGGAGCACTTAATTAAACTATTTTAGCTACAGCATCCTCAAACCTGGGCTGCACGCTGCCAAATGCCGTAGGGGCATGCAGAGGATGAGTTTGTTACTGCAGTGATTTGTGATGTAAATCAGAGCTAACAAGGGTGGCAGGATGCACTGCCTCTCAGATCTGTGCAGATGGGGATGTGATCTGTAATGCTCAATCGGTGATTTGTTGCAAGATGGACTTAAAAGAAGCAAGCTGTTGCTCTCTTCGCTGCAGATAGTGCTGGTAGCTTCTGAGTAACTTGGTATCTTTTTGTTGCATTAAAATCAAGCTGTGAATAAAAGCAAGTTATTGATTCTTTAAAAGAAAAAGATTCTTTGCCAGCCAGTTAATGAGCAAACAACACTTCCAATTTCTGATTTCTGTAAGAGTGTTTATGTTGTAACATCTCAATTAACTCACAACAGGGCCCTTCCTGCAGGGCTGCACAGTGTGAGTATTAGTCTCAAAGTCACAACGAATGGATCTGTCCCTGATGAAGCAGAGCTCTGGGGGAGCTCTGGCTGGCTGGCTGTGTGGATTGCTGGCAGCAAGGAGAGGGACAGGGGCGTCCCGCTGGCGGGGACTGCCCAGGTGGCTGCTCCTTGCTGTTTGGCTCCGGGGATTTGCTGTATGAGGGTGTAAGGTCCACTGATCACCCTCTGGGGACAGAAATGCCACCAATGGCTTACTCAGGTGCGCTGTAGTTGGTGTGGAGTTTTGCTGTAATTGTTTGACTTTATGCTCCCCTTTTAGTATGTCCTGTAACTCTCTGAAATGCCAATAAGGCTAATAATCACTTAATAAATATGCCAAAGGATGCCTAGTGGTGCACCTGCTTGCTCAAAGCCAAGGAAATCCTTTAAAAAGGCTCAGCCACTCACTGCCGCAGCCAGAAGGAACTGCAGTTTTTTTGTCTGTGGGCTTTGTTCTGCGCTTAGTCCCAGCCTGGTGGTGCACCTGGTGCATGGGTGAGCTTCTGTGAATGTCACTGCTAGTACTTCTTTTACGCAGAAGATAAGGCAACAACATCGAAGCATTACTGCAGAGAACATCTATTAAAATAATCTACTATCCAGAAATATTCAAATACTTCCACTTCTATTGCTTTAATAGGAAAGCTTTTGGACTATGTCATCTTCACATATGGAAAGAAATTGTTACTGTGAGGAGAGCGGAGACTAAATGAAGGAGGCAGGATGGAGTGCTGCTGTTCCCATTTAGCAAGTAAAACAGGCAATAATCTGCGGCGCAAAGCTTCTCCTGATGCCAGCAGGAGTATGAGAGCAGTGCCCAGGTCACATTACTGATGGCATATGTTTTTGTGCTCAGAATTTTCTCCTCTTGTGTTTTTCTTTTTTTCTATTTTCTTTTCTGGAAGGTGGGGCAACATGTGCAACTTTGGCTAGAGGATGGTTTGCTTATCCAGGCTCTGAAGTCTGACCCAGGCACATAATGGATCTGTGATCCAACATGTACAAGTGCTGCTGTGTTTGTGCCCCTGGTCCGAGCACAGCAAAGTGGATTTCTGAAGGCTTTGGATAACAATTGAATACTTCTGGCTGTTTTCTTCTGCTCCAAACCTCTGCTCCTTAGAAACCTCTGCATCAGGGTGGGAGGGAAAATGAGCCTTGTCTCTCTGCCAGCTCTCCAGATGAATTTGTTCAGTTGGCTTGAAGGGAACATGGTCCAGCTAATCTTCTCCCACAGAATTTACAAGATATTCTTTACTCATCTTTCTCTTAGCAGTGACAACACAGGCAGCATTAAGCTCTGTAAAAATGTTATTACTGGATCCATTATAATGTCATTATCATTAGTTTTTGTGCATGAAAAGTGTGTGAAACAGGTTTCATGCAACGGCTTGCTGTGTGAGCCTGTGTTCCAACGCTGAAAGAAACCAGGGCCTTCAGTTGAGAGTTTTGTTGTGTGCCTTTGCTATGCTGTACAAAGCAGATGCAGAAGGAACCTGCCCCAGACCTCCAAGGCCCCTCCCCCTGTAACAGCCAGAGTAATCATTCCCCGCTTACTCCAGCAGTTATCCACAGACTATGCAAAGATTGCAGCTTCCTTGCTGCTATTGTGAGACATCTTCAAAAGCATTATTTTTCACTGGTAATGCTTAGCTCTATCAATTATTTTCATCTGTCTGTATGGCAATAGTGTGAAAACAGCTACTGGTGGAAGAACATGACCACCTTCAGGTGCAGTTTTCCAGGCCCTTCTGTTTCTCAGCAGCAGCTCTCCCACTGCAGGAAGCTGGAGCTGCACTGCGTGTTCTGAGCTGGCAGTCAGAGGTGTCTCTCAGCCACTCGGGTGGTATTTCAGCTGATAGAAGGAACCGTCCTGGGAGTTCACTGGAGTGTGTGTTTGCAAAGAAGTGTATGCTTTGAGGCAGTGCTGCAGGTATTTGAAGGCATTACTCACAAGCAGATTGTGATGTGCTAAATTGAGTGGAACTTGTGTGCCAACTTCCCAACAATTTTACCTGAATTCCACTTGTTTAAGAAGTATACAAGTTGAGGAACGGAAGACAAAGATTCCCTTAAACGTATAATTGGATGGGTGATATTTTGGGCCTTTTTGATGCATGTTTTTTAACCACTTCATATTTGTAATGTGCCAAAAATAGCTGTACAGTCTGCCATGGCCATCACTAGTTCAGCTGGGAATAGATTTTAATTGATGGATCCTGTCAAGCTGTTATTGGCCATGCAGTCATGAGAACCATTAAAGTGATATTTATGGTCCCTGCTATCACATTGCAGCACAGTATTATTTTTTACTTAGTATGTCAGCATTTGCACTGATAGCTTACTAGGGTCGTGTCCTGAGTTTCTGAATTTCTCAGCAGTGAGAGCTGCTGACCACTGACTTCGTTTCCAGGAACTACAGCAGACAGTGCTAACACCCTAAGAAAATCTGGTGCATGGAATAAGGGGCAAGCACATCTTTGGAGCCTAGCTGGCTTAGTGACTTTTTGAGGTGAAGGCTATACCTCAGTGAGCAGGGAAGGAAAGGAAACAGCGTTTGAGTACAGTCCTCTGATGCATGATGTGGAGGCTCACTCCAGCTTGGGCAATGTGGAAATGTTTTGGAGTACTCCACTTCCATTGACTGCTTCACTGTTTCATCGTGTGTGTGTGTGCAGTATGTTAGGTAGAGTAACTGGCTTGGAAGCCTCATCTGGAGCTGAGAGGAGATTGAGTAAACCTCAACAAATTCCAGCCTAGAATCAAATTTTAACTTCAGAAAAAAACTGGCATGTGGGAAAAGACAACAGCAGCTGAATGCTTTCCCTGTTCCTCTCTCCTGATGGGTTTTG
This sequence comes from Alectura lathami, assembly GCA_013399715.1. Taxonomy (NCBI): domain Eukaryota; kingdom Metazoa; phylum Chordata; class Aves; order Galliformes; family Megapodiidae; genus Alectura; species Alectura lathami. The sequence continues at coordinate 177,569 of VXAV01011136.1, read as the reverse complement.
CTTTTAAGAAAGGGGAAAAAAAAAAGAAAAAAGTACCTCAGCAGGTAGCAGAGGGACAGAGAGGCTGTATCCATGGACCAGACAAGCTGGTGGAATGCTGGGGCTGAGACACAGCAAGCAAAGACTTCAGAGTCTGGAAAGCAATTGACCTCCTCTCCAAAGTGCAGACTTTGCAAAGATGTCATTACAAGCCAGATAACCAGCAAGCACAGCTTGGGCAAGAGGTGTTATCTCGCGTTAGCTGCTAAATAGGATGGGCTGTCAGCCTTTCTATAATGGACGTAGTCTTCTGGATTGAGTTTAGGTATCCCTTTGGTTGAACCAAAGGAAAGAACATGGCACAGAGGTGCTTAAAGAAGAGAGGAGGCAGAGGAGATTCATTGCTGTTTTCTTTGTGGGTACGCAGGAAACATCCGTCTCTAGGCTGCACAAACCCTCCCGTAGCCACCCACATGGAGCCAGCTGTATTAATTCTGGATTATTGCCCTATGTAAGAAACAGTGGCATCTGTCTAGCATTTGCAGTTGCTTTTACTGAGGCTTACGATGAGCAGTGCTGGAGCCTCGTGAGGAGCTGTAGCCGCGGGAGCGACGGGGTGGAGCTGCAGCGGGTTGCGGCCCTGCTAGCAGCACTGGCCGTTGCCTGCTTCGTTTCCTCCTTTCCACCTGTTTTCCTGCAGTGAGCTCTTCTCCTGGCTGTTCCTGGCGCCTGCCCCAACCTGTCTTTCTCTCATGTTTTTGCCCCCTCAGCCTTGCAGCCTTCTGCTTGTATGCCTCTTTGACCGTTTGCGGCTGCTGATGCCATAGTTCCCCTAACTTGGTGACAGTTTCTGCCGCTGTCCAGGATGGATTAGATCTCTGAAGCTCAGGACGATGCTGTTCCATGAACAGAAAGAAGGCAGGAAGCGGCTTCTTCTTCATCGTGAAGCTCTCCCTTCTTCTTTGCCTTTTCATCTGTGTTTTCCTCGCTCCCCTTAGAGGATCCAGCGCGATCTCTACACCGACATACGGCACCTCGTGCACCTTCCCCCTGCCTTCAGCCTCCCTGGGCACGGCCTTCCATTTCTCTGAGCTTTGCCCCATGGTCCTTGTGGCAGTGGCAGGCTCCTGGCCACCCTTGACCACCTTCTTCTTGATGGAGATGTAGAAGAGCAGGCGGCGGTGCGGCCGGGCCATGGCTCCCTCACCGCCCCCGGCGCCCCAGCATGGCGCCCGGCGGCGCCTCCGCGGCCTTTGCGTGCCGTCGGATGCCGTCGTTGTGTCATTATGACCCCGCGCTCGTGGAGCCAATCGGCTCACGCCCGATCCGCTGCCGACAGCCCTGTTGGCTGAGGGTTGGGGTGGCGGTGACACGGTGCGGCCCTCTGCCCGGCACCGCCGCCGGCCGTGGAACGTCCGCGGAGACAGCTGGATGCCTCCGGTGTTGTGCCGTGATGAAATGTGAAGCTGCTGTTTGCTGCTGAGAGGTGGCAGCTCGTAATGTGAAAACAGTTTAGCAGCAGCCCTAAAAATAATTGTATGTGACAGCTGTTTCTTGGTTCTTGTCAGGATAACTACTGTAATTTAAATCTGCGGCTCTTGGACTACGTGTCTGATTTATTTGGGTGGATTTTTCATTAATCTGAAAGGTTATGAGGGTGTAAAAGCCTTCATTAATTACATTTTAGTAAATGAAAATGTAATAAGGTTCTGCAGGTTTGTGTGGGAACATAAGAAAGAAATTTCCCATGTTTTGTTTCCTTGTTTTCAGAAGGTTAAACCAGTTGTTCCCAGGAAATGGACAGCTCTCCTGCGCCTTAGTTCTTGTGGCTAAGAACAGGAGTATGAATAAAACACATTGCCATTTTGACTGTTCATTGTAGGCATGAGACGACTTGCTGAAGTTCCCCATGGTGTTGAATATTCATACGTAGCGGGGTGCGTAAGTGTTAAATTATGGAGCAGGCCCTACTTGTGCAGGAACAGTTCAGGGAGAACCAAAGCCTGGAAGGAAGGAGCCATCCCTGCGCTGCCAGTGGCTTTTGTACTGCATGATTCTTTTGCAGCTGGTAGGACTGCTGTAATTGCTGTGCTGTGTAATGATCTCCAAGTGAGGGACAGATTACTTAATTATGACATAATTTAATTATATCAAGATTGGGGTCAGATGACATCACAGGTTACGTGGAAGCTTGTGGCAGAACCCTGGTTCCAGTTTAGGTGTTTGTAAAGTCAAGCCTAGACAAAGCACTTGACTCTGGGGGTGCTTTTGTGCTTCCCTGTTCCCCTTGTGTGTTCACTCTCACTTGTTTTCAGGTGACCCCACAGCAATAAACAAAACTGGCAACAAACCTGTCTGTAGTGCCATAAGGCTTGCTTCTTTCATGTCAGGGCTTTTTGCTTACTGTGGGCAGATTTGCATTCCATTTATCTGTCTGCTCTCCCTTCCGTTGTTTCTTTTGCTCTCAAAAGAGAACTTGCATTTGTGATTATTCTGGGGCAATGAAATAATTTTATTACAGCATTTAGAGGTCTCTTCAGCAGGTGCTTTATTATCTCCATAATTCAGCCTAAGAGACTTTCCAGATTCCCCAGTTCCCAGAGTTCAGAGGCTACAAGTAAAACTCTTTTGCTCCTTCCCTGATTTGGTTTGTTTAGCCTCATTTATCTGTGTTCTTTCCAGATCTTTTAAATGAGGAATTGACAATATTCAGTAAAATTGCCTTAAGGACTGCATTGTGTTAAAATGCACATGAGGCAGTGCGTGTCCCACTTGGTTTAGGCCATTTATAAAATTCACTTTGAACTGAGGCCATTAATCTGAACGCAGTAGAATGTTTGCTCATGTCCCTGAATTACCTACATAATTCATCAGAATAGGCCAGCTCTGTTCACAGAAATCCCGGGGTCGGAGTGCTGGAATGAGCGCAGGTTGGCACCAGAGCAGGGACACAGCCACCTGGGTGGCTCTGCGGGTAAATACACCCTAACAAAGCAGCACTTTTTTTGGTAACTTTCTCTGTGCGAGAGGTTTTTCAGGTGGAACAAATAATGGTTGATCTTGTGCTCCACCCTGACCCTAACCCTTGGTTCCGCCTCCTGCAGTGGTTTGTGTGCTGGAGGCGACGGCTCGCAGCTCATGCTCCCAGCACTGCCATTCCCTCCGGAGGAGAATGCTTTATGCTGGTCTCCATGCTCCTGGAGGTGGCTACAGCAAGGAATGGTGGCAAGGGTGCTGCTGCCCCCTTCTCTGCTGCCACACACAAGTAGGGAACATCAGAATAAAGCAGAAAAACAGTTATCTGATACAAGTCTATAGGGAGCTGTAACATAAAAATGGCTGTTTATTCCTGGTATCATAGTGAGGTGCGTTGAGTTTGCTATGTTTTGCTAACGGAAACTTAAGCACAGAATAGGAAGGCTATTCTCTGCTGTAATACACTTCCAGTCTTTATTTTCATTTGACAGTGTTTACTGAAAAGCTCTGCTCTACCTCTCTTAGCAACCTAACTTCTTACTGCAGGATGAGTTTCCTTGTGTGCCCTGGGACACGGCAGCTTCCTTATTGCTGCATCCCTGGCAGCCAGTTTTGCCTTCCTCCCCATTGTTAGCAGCCTGTGTGCTGCACAGGGCCTGGGGATCAACAGCCTGAAGGGATGGGTGCACGGGGACGTGAAGGGGTCCCAAGAATAGGGTGGAGTACCTTGAAAAGCAGAAGACTTAATCAGGGCACTTTGAAAACAAAAGATAATTTCATTGTAGGTAAAAAGTCAAAGTTGTCGTACCACTGTCGCATCCTGAAATAGTGGTTTTTCCTCCATTTTCCTAACTGAATCTGAGCAAGTCCTCTGGCTATTCTAAAGTGCCTGCTTGGTGTCGTTATCTAGGCACTGCAGTCGTTAGAAATGCATCCCGGTACTGCAGACACCCACTTATGAAGAAGAGATGTTGCCATCAGTCCTGACAGAAGAAGATCTTTGTTGTGGACCTGTTTAGATTTCCAGTGAGAAGCACAATCTATAAAGCCTATATAGAATGCATAATAATGTTCCTCTAGTATTTGACATTTCATTTAAAAAAAAAAAAAAAGCTACACCAACAGAAAAACCCTTGCTGGCTTTGGCCGCTGAAGCTGTTCACTCATGCAAGACCTTACATCTCTGCCTATTAGTTAATGAGTGTTGATGAAGGTATGAAATTGGTTCTGATTTGCCACAGTAGGTGAAAATTTCTTGCTGGAAGGAGTAATGTAAAAGGTAATGCAGGGAAACTAACACATCCCAAGGAGGCTACACATCATGAACTGGAAAAGGGGACCTTTTGGATTTCCACCTGTGGCCACAGTGCTTCGAAGGTCGGCACTGCTCCAAGTTCCTGCCTCGTCAGCACCAAGCTTTTCACTGTATGTTAGCTGTCAGTTTGAAAGAGCAGGTTTTTGCTATTTTTTGAAAAAGTAAAAGTGAAAACAACTCCTTGACAGAAGCCATCAAGGCACAAAAAGCAGGAAGATAAAAATGACACTGCTTATAATGATGTTAATTATAAGGTAAATGGATGTTGACATTTGAGAGTTCAGCTGAAAAGATCAGACACGCTAAGGCATAGAGGATCTGTGTGAAGTATGATGTAGAGAGGCAAAGTTGTGTAATGTCTGAAAGTGTACCATTTATAGAAGAGCAGGAAAAAGGAAAAGGTTCAGCGCTGTTGTCTTTGTCAGTTCCCATAATTATACAGTGTGAATCTAAAGATACTTCTAAAAGCTTCATCTCTTGCAGTCTTTCTTAGCCTGATTTGTGATTGCAGGAAAAGGAGTCAACGTGGTAAATATCTTAGAAAGCCACAGAATGAATAGAAGTGAATGTTTTACATTTGCAAGAGGTACAGATAATCTTGGTTGAATAAAGCGAAGGTCAAAGTCTTAATTTTAATCAGAATAGCTCTCTTTAGCTGAGGTGTACGCATGGGTTCTTTCAGCAAAATGTTTCTTCCTAAGCTGTTTCTGTGGCAGCAAGTATTGCTGCTTTTCCTCCTGCACAGAAGTTCACCGAGAAAATGCAAGTTGGACGTGTCCTTGCCATTTCTGCTGTTGCCTTCTTTAGTGAGGGTGGAGTGCTTTCAGTCCCGTGTCTGAAGGTGCAGCCAGCATCATTATCCTGCCCTGATTCCAGAGTCTCGGGAAAACCGTATCTCTTGAGGTGCCTTGTCTTTGACCTAGCTCCGCACATGGATGCGGTTCATCCACTTTGCATGCCTGGGAGGTGTGTGCTTTCAACTTTTCCTCCTCTTCCTTGTTTCCCCTTTGTTGTCCTGACTGTGGCAAGGTGAGGAAAATGGCCTCTCATGTGCTGAATGGTTTTCCAGATGCTGATAAACCATGCCAGAAATTCAGCTGCAAGTCTTAAAGTATTTATTTTCTCGATTATTCCCACTATGTTGCCTTTTTATTTCTGATCCTTTTTAATATGAGTAGTTACTCCTGTTTTCCACTTCAATGCAATTATACCATACTTTGCCTTTTCTTTTTTGCAGGTAGCTGACAAGCTTGTTCAGCCATTACATGGCATTAAATGAAGTAATTGCAATATTAAGTTCCTTCTTCCATGCCATAAAAAAAAATGCTATTAAAGGGTAACTGCATGATGCTGCCTAGAGAATTGGCTTTGGGGTAAAAGCTCTGTAGAGGCACAGTCCTCTTACATGCCTGGGGTGCAGCAGGGCTCCTGCTTCTGAGCTCTGCATCCTTGCTCTGATGGGCTGGGTACAGGACAGGCTTCAGACCCAGAGTTAAACATCCCCTGCACCGCTGGAACTTCTCTCCCCAAAATAAGCAGTTTTGTTCTCCTGTGTGCCCCGGGATAACTCCTGGGGAGATCCTCATTTTGCTCTGCTGCGTTCTGCCTTGCCCAGGACTTCGTTGTGCCAGGTTATCAGTCTGCGACCATCTGGTTCTCTCTGGGTTGCCAGCAAACCCACCTGGAGTCGATGTGCTGCAGCGTGAGGCCGATGCTTTGCCTTGGTGCTCCTGGTGCTCGGGTTCAGCCTGGCCCCGCTGCTGCCATGTCCTGTGTGTGTGACCTGAGCACAGCTCTGATGTGTTACGTGGGGGAAAAAACAAAGGAGTGGCTGCAAAGCCATCTTACAAGGGAGCGGGCAAGACATTGCGGGACTGATCAGCACTCGTAGAGGAACTGCTTTAAATGCCATATGTAAATGTTGCAGAGCTGAAGTGCTGTGAATCCCCAGATAAGACGCTGCTGGGTCAGATAACAAAGGTTCAAGGAGTACTGATCTCAGGAATGCTTCCTGACAGCAGTTGTGTTTGGATTGAATATGCTGCCTGTTTGTCTTTGATAGTGAGCTCACCTCCCTCTTATGCCTGCTGGGGTTGGATTTCACGTTTTGGCAGCGCGTGTCAGCACAGAGGCCCTGGCGTGCTGGTGGCAGAGTTGTGCACGGAGCAGTGAGGTGCAGCAGGCGGGTTCCCAGCAGACACCCCTGCGTGGGATCACTAAGGGTGAAGTAGCCTCGTGGCTTTTCAGCCCTTTCTTTCTAAGGCCATACAAAGGCTTCAGCACATCAGCCAGTGAGACCTGGGCTCCTGAATGAGGAGGCAGCAAGCAGTGCTGATAACCTGGTTAACCTGATTAATTAAATGTGTTGCTGGCTGAAGAGATGGGAGAACGGTAGCAGGTGCATGTTAAAATAAGGGTTTGCCTTTTTTGAAAACTTTCTCTGAGGGAATCTCTGGAGCTACTGCTCAGTTATGGGATGTGTGGCACGGAGAGGTAGACACAGGAGTTTTCCCTTTGCTGGTGAGGATGCACCACCTGATCCTCACAAACAGTAATTTATTTACTTGGATCAAAAGCTTGCAGTTCTCAACAGCGGACTGTTTTGTTACACTTGCCCCGTGAAAATGGATTTTTTTAAATAATTCACCAAAAAGGATAGGGACAGGCTTGTTTTATGCTCTTCTGCTCCAATTATTCAATTGCTTGCTAAGTAGATGTACAAGCACCTCTTCCAAGCCTTCCCTTTGCCAGGAAGAGCTGAAGCCATTAATGGTGACTTGAGATGGAAAGCATTAAGGTGAGCAAAGAGGGGAAACAAGCCTTATTTTTTCCATAGCTTGATTGACTGGATGTTGCTGAAGAAGCTTCTTTGTCTCTGCTGCTAGATTAGAGTCAAGCTCAGGCATCAGCTTATCAGTGGATGCAATATCCAACCTTCCGGTGCAGTTTAAGCAGGTAACTCTTCTTCTTTCTAAAGAGGCAATGAGTACAATGAAGTATTCAGTGCAAAAATGAGAATCTGGCTTAACAATTCATTGCTGTAAGTGGTATACTGCACCTCTCACAGGGCTTTGATATCCTGGCAGAGTAAGTATTTATTACTGTGCAGGTCTCACATTAAATAGCATAGTGTAAAATGACAATGTCAAACCGAGTTAAGAATCTGCTTCGTTATGAGAGATTTGCCTGCAATAATCCTATGTATTATACGGCTGTAGTCACTGCAGAAATTACCGTGGGGACCACTCTCTACAAACGGCTGCTGCTTCAACATCATCATTACCGAATCTTCGCTCCCTCAGAAAAAATTCCTCCTGGTGATCCCACAGATAATCTTTTGTTGCCTTTTATTTATTAGTTGAGCCTGAGCGTCAATACTGTTCTCCCCCCTCTGGTCTGTGGGCAGTTACAGTTCTGCACCTAGAAAAAATTTGGGGCAGAAATGTTCGGTATGTTATCTGAAATACTGAAAGAATCTGAGGATGAATAGATTGGTGTGTGTATACATGACCTTTCCAGAAGAAACTCTTATCCCAGGGACATCTCGACTTTTCAAAGTAGATTGCACGTGAGGACAGAGCAGCAGCTCAGGGACCAGGGCTGTGTTGGGTTCTGTTCCCTCAGCTGCTTCCTCTGTTGGCACCACAGACCACGATGCGCTGACCTCTTCTGCAGAAAGCCCTGAGGCTGGCTGATGCACCGTCTGGGGAAGATGAGTGCTCCCAGGCTGCTTTTCTGGGAACTGTGCCTGGCTTTTGTTTAATTTCTGTCCTATCCTAAGCACCTTGATCAGAGCATAGGAGTACCAGGAATTAATAAGGTAAACATGTTCACTGCTAGAAGCAATCCCTGTCTTCATCTTTTTCTCTTCTGTCCTGCTCCTCTGGAATTTGATCCACTGTTTGGCTTAAAAAAACTGGGTTTCCTTGCCTTTCATAGCTCTCACTCAGAGCTTTAGTAATATTTGGGCTCTTTTTTTGTTTGTTTGTTTGTTTGTTTTGCTATACAGTACATGTATATTTTAGCTTTACGAATTTTTCACGGAGGCCTCATTTACCAACAGTCTGCCTGAGTGACCTTGGAGGGCGATTTAATTATTTTTCTCCTTGCAGGCATAAAACATTACAGTGCTTCATACTGGAGACAGGCAGCTTCACTATTAGTGGGAAGGTGCAACTGGGGCTCCCAGAAGTCAGAGGGGGTACTGAGTGGAGTGTGCCCTCATCAGTGTGGTCCTCGTGCTCTGGCTGCATCCGCAGTTACGCGTGGATGTAGCTGTGTCTGTGCTGTTGCTGCTGTCAGCCATGGCTCTTGGCATAGCTGCATTGTGCTCTTGTTGTGGTTGTGTAGCAAACCTCTTCAAGTTTTATGTGCATTTTTCAGAAGTAGTTGTAGTGTTTGTTTATGGGATATTTATAATTTTCCAGCAGCTGTTGCATGCAGAGGGAATGCCAATTCTGAATAAATACAAGACTGGGGACGGATTCCCAAAAATACAGCTAGCAATGCCTGGAAAAGAAAATTGCCGTGGGAATGAATGTGAAAGGTGATGAAGGCAGATGTAGTTATGATATGTACGTGTGGCTACGCCAAGGAGGAAGGAAAACTTTTTCTTGGTAGTTAGCTGTAGGTTACAGTAAGAAGCCATTCCATACCTGCCGTGGTGATCTGTAAGCGACGGAGGGGCTGCCAACCAGCCTTGGTATAGAGGCTGCATGAAGGCTCCTGCTGAAGGAATGCAGAGCAGCATTAAGGCTGGAATTTAGGGACAAAGTGGCTTCTGTGGTTTTGACTTGAAGCCATTATGCAGCTTTTCTTCAGTTTTGGACTTCATGCTAGATTAAGATCTAGAGTAAATAAACAGATGGTTCCACTAAGCCCTTTTCAACAGAATTTCTACTCTCACTGTCACCCTGCTGCAGCTGGAAGTTCCCAAGTAAAGCAGTCTTGACCATGATAGTTCAAAACTGTTCTGTTTGCTGAAGGACTGGAAATGTCCCTTCTATGTAAGCACCCAGGGGTACAGCAGTGGTGGGTCCCCGTTCCATTTTTCTAGGTGCTTTCCAGGACAGCCACGCATTTTCATGGCCACGGGCACGCAGTGGCTGTAGGAGCTGAACTCCCTAGAAACAATTGACTTGGCTGTCACTTCTGGCTGGAAGGCACATCGCCATCGTTCCAGGTTCACACACACTTGAAAATGGTCAAAATGAAACAGCAGCAAATGCAGCCCTGAGCCTCCTCTGCCTGGGTGGGGAGGGCAGCAGGACCTGTCCCACACTGCAGGAGTGCAGGCACCGGGCAGTGCTCACTGCTTGGTGAGCTCAGGCTGTGCCCAGGGCTGGGTAGAGGCTTTCCCACCTCTCCGTGCCGCACAGCCTGTCAGCTCCCTTTGGCTCTAAAGGGGCACGGCAGCACTGTGCCTGTGAAGATGGATTTTCTGCATGTGGTTCGTTAGTCATTATTTATTATCAGCACTGGGTTGCAGTTCTGTATAGAAACTCCAGTCGCATTCAAATCCAGCAGTGCTAAATGTGGTGCCAGAAAATACTCTCTGCCATGGAGACCTTGCAATTTCTGATTACTTTCTTCATCCTGAGGCTGCTTTGCATTTTGTTGTAATTCCTACAGCCGTGACTGCTGTAATTCTAGCATGTCTTCATAGAGCTGTCATCTATCCGAACTTCAGATTGCAAATCTTGTTTTCTCAGGTTTTCTGTGACTCTGCTGTGTTGTAGAGTAGCCTCTGTAGAAGGTACAAAACCAAAACCAGATGCAGCTTCTGCCTGGTCCAGACATGGGTGGGTTCTGACCCTGGTTCCAGCTGTGACTGAAGCTTGGCATCTTCAGTTTGTAATGCGGGCAGCAGAAGGCAGCGTCAGCTCAGTGAGATCTGAGTTTAGAATCAAAGGTGCCTCGACCCCATGGTGCAGCAGCTCCCAAAGGGAGCAACTTCAGCTGGTGTGTGGAAACAGAGGGGCTGAAATGTGAGTAATCTTCAGACTTTTTGGGCTCCGTCTTCGGAATTCTGTGGGCTGATGGTTGTAAAAACATGGCCCATGGCTTTCCAGCCTCATCTGTCAATGCAGAGTCCACATTTAATGGAACTTAAGCGCGCTGTTAGCCCGACAAAGATGTGAGTGTATCTGTGCACGCAGTGATGGAAATGGTTGTTATTTATCAAGTAATAAATATAGTGTCTGTTGCTATCAACACATCTAACTCTGCTTGCGCTGAGAAAAACAATCTCTATATCACTGATAATAAGGCAGAAAGGGTTTATAGGAAATTGTAGTAAAGCTGTAGCAGATTTCTTTGGGGGATTTGCAGTGCGGCATTAGTAAGCTTCAATTGCATTAGCTGTTCTTCTGTTGTGTTGAGTTAGTTTGTTGTCTCCTGAACAGAATGAATGTAATCGCGTTTGTTACCTATTTCTGGGTACGACTGGAGCCAAACACCGTTTCTGTGGCAGCACTGTGGTAAGTACTGCCATGCAAATACAGCGCAGCCGTTCCAGCAGCCCCCCTCGTCTGTCCCTGCTGACACGCAGCGAGCCATGTCCTTGCAGTCCCGCTTTCCCGATCCATAAAGCAGCACATTTGGTCTGCCAGTCGACTTCCATTCTCTCAAATCAGGTTTTGGCTGCATTTAGAGCTCTTTTATGAGGGATGGGGCAATGGGCTGTTCTCCTGTTTGCAAGAAATTCCAAGTCTCCCTTCTGGCTGAGCTGTTCCAGTCACTGAGGCGTGCACTGGGCAGGAGGAGAAGCCCTTCTAATAGCTGCTGCTGGTGGCCCACCTCAAAGGGTCCACGTCAACAGAGTGGGAACTTTTTTTTTGCCTCCGGGCCATGGCTCTCCCAGCTACTGGCATGCAGCAGAATGCCTGCATCCAAGCTCCCTCCCTCTCAGCAGCATTCTGCAGCCAAAGCGGTAATGTGGTTTTAGCTGTGGTACAGTGACAGCTGAGACTTTCTGCTCGTGGCCAGCTTCAGTACTTTATAGTTACCTTTATGCGCCATCTGCATGTTGCTCATTGCTGCCGTAAGCAGCATGTCAAATGATGCCTTCAGGCTGAAGTGGATTTCATTCCAAAAAAGCAAATCTAAACTGTATTAATGTATTGAAGTATTTACCTGCAAGCTAAGCCATGTGCTTTCTGATATATGCGTGTATATATGTATGTAATACTTTGTATGTAAATGTAAGAGACCAATTATGTGTAGTGGGTGGGTGCGTGCATAGATACTGCTAAGCTTAATAAGAATTCCTTGGAGAACATCATAGCTGTTGAATTGCTCCATTGTGACAGTATCAGCAATGCATATAGACTAATGAATTATTTCATGAAGTGACCATAATTAATCTAGCCTAGAGATCCAAGAGAATTCAGCTAATGAGGCTGAAATAATTCAGAAACATTTCATAGGTTAAGGAAAACAGCAGAGACATCAGGTTGTCAGATCTGCTGCCCAGTGTGAGTTTGGCTCTGTTGTCTGCAATGGAGCCATATCAACTTGGATCAGCCAGGGTTTAGGTTCATACTCCTTTAAGGATGAGCTGTGGAAATGCCACTTAAAAAATGAGGAGTTAAGGACTCCAGTATAAAGACTTCTGAGGGAAAAAAAAAAAAAAAAAGTATTGATTTGTTTTTAACCAGCAAATTTGTCTGGGAGCAGGCAGTAATTAAAGTCGATGTCAATGACTGAAGTTTTGCTGCTGCACGGAAATGCTTTCATCTTTTGATGGAATGCAAAAAAAAAAAAAAAGGAGGGGAAAAAGAGGAAGCAAGCTGAGTAATAAACTAATCAGATTTCACTTCCAGCACTGGCTTTTGGAAGAGACAGAGTCAGGTATCACGGCAGCTGGAAGGCTTTGGGAGCGATTTGTTGCTCTTGGAGCTAAAGCTGAGTTCTCTTGTTAAACGATCAGCACAGCTCCATTGAGAGAAAACAGGTGGCAGAGCATCTGAGGTCAAAAGCGCTGCGGCCTGGTTAAATGATGAGAGGAAGAAATAAGGAGGGAGTAGGAATCAGAGGTGCAATCCTTATCAGGAGAGTTATTTCATTAAGATGCAGCAGCGTTCTTCCCATCCCCTACAGCATTAAGTGAGGAACAGTAACTTAATCTAATTATTCATTTTCCCTGTAAAAGTCCATTGTGCTAGGATGTCTCTTGTCACCAAAAAATGAGATGTAGAGGTGCTTAAGTATACTTTAGGAGCCTAGACATGCTGAACAAGATGCTCTATATTGATGGTACTTAATTCAGCTCTCGTGATAATTTGAGCAGAGATTTGGATGAGAAGTTAAAAATACAGGTGAAGGAAATAAAAATAATACACATTTACAGATATCTTCAGCAATGTGACCAAAGGAAAAATTAATCTCCAGCAATATTGCAGTTTTCTTCCAACTGCATGTGCATGCCCATGCAGATCATGGATCCTCCTCGTGGTCCCCTGACAGACCCTAACGAGCAATTGCTTTAAAGTCAAGTCTGTAAAAGGTTTTATTCTAAATATATATGGTCCTTGGAAAATGCAACACTTTGATGCTCATGTAGCCCTTGTGCTCAGGGAAGCACTGCAGCAGTCCTGTAGAATTTGCAGTTCCCCAAGTGAAGGCGAGGAGGACGTGGGCTGTGCACAGCGCGGGCTGGCGGCTCCCACAGCCCCTTCTCTGGTCCCTCCGCAGGGGTCCCACAGGAGTCCCGAGCAGCGTGGAAGGTTCGTTCCAGGTATCTGCCACACGCGGAGGTTTGGGACTGTGCGCTGCGGGGGAGGAGAGGCGTGGGGCGGCAGAACGAGCCCTGCCACTGCTGGGGCACAGCCGCTGCCCAGCCCAGCTCAGAGGTCTCTTGTCTCTGTTACAAGATAAAACAGTAGTAATAATAATAAAGGCCTAATGTTGTTCCTTTTGCCTTTTGTCTATTTGGACTTACTGAAGCTAGTGCCTGACTGCATCCTGATTCTGAGCAGCACCAGGGCGTGTGTGTGCCTTCAAGTTCACGTTAAATCCATTATCTCCAAATAACGCGCTTTGCACAACGGGCTTTCAAGCAGAGTTCTTAACTGCAGTCGTGACCTTCGGCTTCCTGCTCTCCTCCAGTCAGTTTGCGTGGCAGCCACACAATGAATTGCTCGTTGTTTTTGGGTTCTTTAGGATGCACTGTGGTCCGATTCATGCTTATCAAATTTCAGGGTAGTTAAAATTGGATCTTCTGCCTGTAGATATCTTCTTCCTCTATTCTAGTGCTTCTAGCTCACTTTCTGACGTTTTATTGATTTTTCTTTTTCTTTCCTTCTCTCCATGTGGAACAAAAGTAAAGCAGGAACTGGGATTGTAAATAGATAATGGGGCGTGAATGCAAATTAATCATTGCCATCCGTGTACAATAATACTAATTGCGCCAAGGGAGGAATGGTTGAGTGAGTGGTATAAATGTTTAATGCTTGAACTCAATGTGAAGTACAGGAGTGAAAGAAGAAATAAAGGAAATAGTTTAGCTGAGAAAAACACACTTCACAGCTTTTGCTCAGTTTTGGTACCATTAACCTTTCTGTATTATGCAATAAAGGAGAATCGCAGAAGCTGCGTTTAACTTGGAGGCTTCAATTTCACTCAAGAAAAAAAATGCCTTAATGCTTAGGTTAAAAATATTGGAAGCTCTTTGGGATAAAACTGGTAAAACTCTCAGAAGCCATTGCTTCAGAGATGCTTTCTTCACAGGCCATCCAAACTTGCAGGTAGGATGGGGTCCCAGGGAATGGGGTGAGGATTAGGAACTGTCTCAACAAAGTAAAAGATGGGCAAGAGTGAGATTCTGCAAACCTGCGTATGTTTGAGAAAGAATAATGAACTCACAAATACCTGCCAGGGGGAAAAACTGGCCAAGGAGCGCACTGGGTGTATAGCGGTTTATCCTTGGTGGTTTGTTTGTTTGTTTGTTTTTCCCCAAAAGTTGAGGTGGTCTGAAATGTGACCAAATCTAGTGCGTGCTGCAGCAGAAGGAAGGCTTCCCCTGGTGTACCGTGCAGTTATCTGCAGCAAGTTAGTCTTCTCGGAGACTGGCATGCCCGTATTTCTCTCTGGCTCATTTAAAACCAGGGATCACAACACGAACTCATTTTCTGTTGGGCTCTCCTACCATAGTCCCCACCTGCCCTGACGAGAGGACCATCAGCTGTGTGTAAATCCACTGTTTGTTGGCCTCCTCCTGCCACAGAGCAACCCCACTGCTCCTAGGGCAGGGTTCTACCCTGCTAGTCTGGGGAAGAGCTCCGATTAAAGTGGTTGTGTTCAAAGCCTCCTGGACTGAAAAGGAATTTAATATAGAACAGACATTGAGTTCCTATCAGTGAGTAATGGTTATTGATTTTACTTCCGGAAAAAACAGCCAAACAAAACCAAGCCACCACTAATTCTTACATCACTGGTTAGTCACTCCAGAAGCTTAGATTCCAGTTAACATGGTGTCACATTCAGGAAGCTGCATATTGAATCAAGTGATTCACATCTCCTGGGGATGGCAGCAAGGAAGGGGAGGAGGAGAGAGAAATGGACACAGAGAGGCTTGAAAAGTTTTGCAAATTACTAATGGACTTTTTTTTTTTTTTTAACTGGAATACTGACAAATACAGTAGCATAGGTCCAAGACAGAGGGGATTTAATTTACGTGATTCACTGAACTATTAGAAGTCAGCTTTCAGTTAAGCTCTGAGCATGTCTAACTCCAATGTAGCTCCTCCTTTCTATTGAAGACAACAAGGCAGCACTGGGTTTATAAAACAAAAATATGACCTTGAAAAGTTGGAGGCACAAACACTGCATGCTCCGTCCTGGTGCGATGAGTGCCGTCCCCAAGGGCTCGCTGCAGCCTTTTGTGCCTTCTGGTCCCGGCTGCTGCCCGCTGCTGTTGCAGCGCTGGTGGGTGCTGCCTGGTGCCGGCCCCGCGCAGCCAGGTCCGTGCTGGCTGCTTGGGGGGCTCTGCTGGTTTTAGTGGTTGCTGCTGCCTGCTGAGCAGCCTTCCCGTCGGCGCAGATTCAGCAACAGCAGCTGGGGCATCTGCATTCAAAAACCATGCAACTGCTTCAGTTCAACTGTGTTTATCTGTAATTAAATATTCCATTATCAATTGACCATTAATGCTTCTGAGTGATTATTATAAACCTGTGGGAGCCTTATAGTGAAACAGTAGCAGTTAACTGCAGGTGAGCATGATGTTTTCTATTAAATGCGTAGCTGTAGCCGTTTGGTTTCTTATCCATCAGAACACTTCAGTCTGGTGCCGAGCAGGGTGCACGCTGTGGGGAACGAGCCCTTCGTTCTGCACTTGTCCGTCTGCAGACCCAGTGGTGGCAGCTGAACAAAGAAAGTGGAGGACGGGGGTATGTTTTGGCTGGCCGTGTGATCGTGGCCCACTGCTGGCTGCATGATTGTGAAGGAGGAGAAGCTGCAGCTTCCCACCTGCAGCACCATGGGTTTTCTCCTCCATATCTGTGGGATACGTTGCCAGCCTGCACTGGGTAAGCGCAAGCAAAGCAGCTGTTAGCGTCCATGGCTCTGGTTCATCGGGTTTAAGCCTGAAGAAGCTGCCTTTGGTAGCAGAATGCAGAGATGAAGCTGCTGAGTTGGATGACAATGGCAAGCAGCACCTGGGATCTAAGCCAGTGCCAAATCCTGTAACCTGCTGTTAACAATGAGCTGCATAACTTCCAAAACAAGAGGGATGGGAAGATAAAAGGGAGAAGAGGGAGTCTGTTAGATGAGAGCCCTGGAGAATACAGCCCCTTTGTGTGCTGGGAGTTTGAGCAGTGGTGTATATGGAAATGAGGACTTGATAGTAGGTTCTTGGCTGATTTACTTCTTTCAGAAAGCTGTCAGCGTCTCAGCCAAATGACTGATGGTGCTGTCCTGGTTTCAGCTGGACATAGTGTCTGGTATGCTGCTGTGTTTTTGCTTTAGGAGAAAATCAGTGTTGATAACACACCGATGTTGTAGTTGTCGCTGAGCAGTGCTGCGCAGAGCCAAGG
This sequence comes from Alectura lathami, assembly GCA_013399715.1. Classification (NCBI taxonomy): domain Eukaryota; kingdom Metazoa; phylum Chordata; class Aves; order Galliformes; family Megapodiidae; genus Alectura; species Alectura lathami. The sequence goes on along the minus strand of VXAV01011136.1, from coordinate 161,267 downwards.
GGATTTGAGTTTCATTTCAGATTCTCAGCTACTCGTACTGTCCGGCCAGCGAGGGGGCCGAGGGGACACGAGTTGCTGGGAAGGGACAGAACCAGGACAGCTGATGTAAACTGGCCAAGGGGATATTCCATAACGCATGGTATCGTGTGAAAAACTTTAAGAATTGTGGGGAGTTGGCTGGAGAGCAGCCGCTGCTCGGGGACTGGCTGGGCATCAGTCGGCGGGTGGTGAGCGGTTGTGTTGTGCATCACTTGTTGTGCGTGTGTGTGTATTTTGTCATTACTGTTACTGTTTTCCTTTTGTCTTGCTCTCCTGTTTCAGTAAATAGTTTTTCATCTCAACCCACAAGTTCTGCTTTGTTGTTTTTTTCGATTCTCTCCCCCATCCCTCTGAGATGGGACAGGGAGTGAATGGCTGTGTGGTGCTGCTGGGTTAAACCACAGCAGGCGCTGGTGGAGTCAGGATGTTCAGGGAGATGTTGTCCCTCATCCTCACTCTTCTATAGTTCTTTCTAGCAGTGTAAAGCACTGTGATTGGGACTATTTTTCTATATTTCTGCTTTTGTCTTCAGTAATTTTTTGTATGCTGTTGCAGAGGTAGCAAGTAATGTTATCCATTAATTTTTGTAATTGTTTTTCAAGGTGTTAATTCACTCGGGGCAGATTTCGAGCATTTCACTTCAGGTATGCCAGATTTTTGGGGTTTAATAGTGGACTATTTGTGTGCCTAGAAGTCGGCGTGTGTGTAGGTACATTGTTAGTCAGCAGGCTACTGAGCCCACTTCTCAGAAGTAGACTCATATTAAGAAAAGTGTGATGGGGAAAGAGGAGGGTGAAGTTCTTCTGTGTTCAGGCAGGCTGATTTTATTGTTCTCTAGGTCTTAAATCAGGTAGTTGAATTACTCAGCTCCACGCAGTTCTGAAAGCAAAATTTGGCTCTGTGTACTTCAAGGTTCTTTCTGAGAAGTTTGACTATTGATTCAGAATAAATAATAAAAGAGTCTCTGGGGGCAAGGGTGCTAAGTTTAAACATGTTGTCATAACAACCAGCCATAGTAACTTGCTCAGAATTGGTTTTAGACATCCCATGTTTGATCTCAGCCCAAGATGTTTTTGTTTGAACTTAGTTGTTTGAAAAAGTTTCAAATTAAGTTGGTTTCAGATCTCTTTGAGTTAGCCAAAGATGGAAAAATGCCATACAGAATTTGTTTTTATAAGACCTTGTATTTCAAAAGTGTTTACAAAATTGACATAAAAATTATCAATAGTGAAATGCTGAGGAACAATCTTAAACAATTTTACAGTGTAAGGAATGTTTTCAGTCACGCTTCATGATCATGCAGAATTCAGCTTCACCCTACAAGATAATATGTGGTTTAAAGCCTGTGCTGTAGGTGGCAGAGGTGCATTAATTATGCAGCATAATCGTCTCCGCTGCTTCATTAACAAGTAGAGCAGGAGTACACTGAGTTCATCGGCCCGTACTGCCATGTAGCATCCTGGTTCTCTGCCGTTTGAAAAAGTTAAGCGTTACCTTTGGAGGTCTTAGTTGAGTGAAGGACTTCAGAAATACTTCCTAAGCGATCAGTTCTGCTGCTGACAATGGGCAGTTATAAAATTTAAAATATCCTTTTGAATCAAGTAGATACACAGTATACTTTTCCTTCATCTGAAAAAGCATAGATATTGAAGTACCAATAATTTTTAAATAAGTGTCAGTCTATGATTAAAAAATTAAATGGGCTTTGGTTAACAATAATAGGATTCCATAATAGCTTTTGTCATGGCAGTGTTGTTCACCTTAATGTGCTTAATGTTGCAATCATACACCTCACTTCAAGGATGCTGTGTTGTAGGTAAACGTTGTTCCAGACTAAGACTTAGCAAGTGACGCCTCAGCCAAGAATTATGGTCTGAGTTTAGTAAAGCAAACAGCACAGTACTTTTTTTTTTTTTTTTTTTTTTAAAAGAAGTATAAAATGGTATGAAGAGAACAGTTGCTGAAGGACTGTTAATGGGCTGTGGAGCTTTCCAGCTCATGTTTGATGGCTGTAATCTTCTCCAGGTTGGGACAGATCATAAATCATTGCTTCTTGCTGGCTATTTCCAGTAGAAGAAAATTGTTCTTGCAATCCTTTCTGTTTCTCAGTTAAACACTTTTTCTTTTTTTAACAGAGTTAATCAGACATGACCTCTCATGTTGATGTAGGAGGAGGATTGCCTGTGGAAGGACAGGTGTTTTTTGGCATAATTTGCAGTCAAAATAACACTTGGCTGTGAATGGTTTCTTGCAGGTTTACTGGGATGAATCTGCCTGCCCCGGTTATCAGCAGCAAGAACTGGCTGCGGCTTCACTTCACGTCAGATGGCAACCACAGGCAGAAGGGGTTCAGCGCCCAGTACCAAGGTAAACGCCCGCTGCCCGGCCGCTGGCGCGAGCATGTTTGACCAAACTCTTTTCCCTAGGAATCTCCAGTTAACTTTTTGCATGATTCTTCTGTGTTGTTAACAGTAATTTTCTAGCACAGTGTCCAGGTGTTCCAGGTGTCGCTGCACGCAGGGATGCAGTCAGCAATGTATCAGGAATGTGGACACTTGAAGGCTACTGGCATTTGCAGTATTCATTTGCACCGTATGCTTTGGTTATGGCAGCGCGGGCAGTGCTGTGTGGAGTCCCACATTTACACTCTGCTCAATGAGATGTTGCTGGGCCTGTTTGGAATGAGATAAAAGCTGTCCTGTATTTACTGCTGCCCTGTAGGAGGGTGAAGTTCAGGATTAGGGTGCAGCAATGCTGTGGAGTGAGGAAATGCTCTGGGGCCCGAGCAGAGAGGAGCTCCTGTTCTCAGCCTTGCAGACAAGCATGGAAAGCCGCAGCTCGTTGTGCACGGTGTGCCACGGAGCAGTCACCAGAACAAAGGCTTTGAGTGGACTGCGTAGAACTGCTTCCCTGCCTCTCCCCAGGGATTCAGAAGGACTTAGTGGGTGCAGTGGCACAGCATCAGTTCGGGGAGACGGCTCCAAAGGCAGTGACAGGGAGAGAGATAATAAACCAGGGAAGGAGCTGGAATGACCGTCCAGCTCCTTGTCCAGCTCTAGAGGCGTGTGTCAGCATAGCCAAACAGCTTTCCTCAAAAGGAAGAAACAGGACTTGGATGAGGAAGAAGCACCATAGCCCTGCCTGACAGGAGCAAAGCGGGGGGCAGCTGAGTGTTCTTCCACGGTTCTGTAATCTGGTGCTGTTTGTTCCGTGTTTGCTCAGCCTCAGCAATGCTGTCATGGCCTCGGCAAGGGCTTTGCTTTATGAATCACTGTTGTTACTTAACTTTCCTTGTATTCCTTTAATGTATGCATTTCTATACTTTAAATTTTAAATTAGAAAACGTTTTTTTTTTCTGTATAAACCAAACAACTGTGTGCAGCTGATGGCTCTTGATAGGACGTTTTCCTTTGCAGTCATGATTGCTGCTTTCTGTAAAAACGCCTGTCTGTTTTTTTTTTCTTAAATAGAAGAGTAAAGATTAATGTTATAATTTCCTCTGACTAGATAAATGTCAGGGGGTTCTAATATAACACTCTCCTCGGGAGCTGTTTCATTAGATATAATGAACTGTGCTTTTGTGTAGAGCGTTTACAAGGTGAACTTAAAAATGTGCTCTTGAAATGCCACTGAAGCAAGACCTCCATCTAGGTGGCAAAGGGAATCTGACACCCATTCTTCAGTCACTTGCTGTTTTTTGTGGAGTTTGTGAGGTTCTTTCTGTTAGGAAATAGTTCAATACTTCAAAACCAAATAACAAACAGTACAACAACAAAACAACTCAGGGCATAAAGGCAGGATTTTTGCAGTCAATGGAATCTGTGTCCACAGGACATTCAAAATGCCAATGCAACTTCAGAGAGCTCTGCATAACCCTGTCAGAGAAACATAACTGAACATAAATATTTTAATGGAGATAAATAAATAAGTAGGTACAAAATAGGACATGTAATGCCATATAAAGTAGAACAACTAAAATGCCTTTTTTTTTTTTTTTTTTTTTTTTAGGCAGTAGGGATAAAAGTGAACCTCAGGATTGTCCAAGAGAAGGAAGGAAAAGAGGGTTAGGATGAATTTAATTTGTGGTCAGTTTTCCAAAGATATGGTCATCATTTATTGACATCCTGTATCCTCTGAGAATGTATCTGGCTTTGCTGATGATCTATAAGAAACTCATTTCCCTTCCAGCTTGTTTAACACTGATACTTAGTTTTAGCAGAATGCCTTTTTTGTATGTTCCATTTCAGCTCTTGCTAATTCATTCCCTAGTTTGGAAATCTCTTTATGAATGTAAAAGCAAGGTTAGATATAATCAGCCCATACGCAGGTTTTCTTTGTTGAATACGGTAAATTTATTCCTTCGCAGGGAGACTGGAAATGTTTTTCCCTTTACTGCCTCTTTTCTGTAAGGTGAATCTTACATTCTTGCAAGTACTATGTTCCACATCCTGTGAATGCAAACGGAAGGGAACGTAGGTAAATCAAGGCTCTGATCTTTCTTCCTCCCCAGCCTTCTCTGTCTTCATTCCCCCATAGGTGCTGTGTACTTGCAGGTGATAAGAGAATAGGCTAGATGTGCCTTGCTCAGGACAGGTGATGGTAGGGGTTAGGAGCCAGGGGTTCTCTTTCAGTCGTTACTGTAGTGATGGGGTGCTGTAAATGAGGTAGTGGAAAAGCTGCTGAATTTAAAATGGTGCTGAACAGATCTAAATCGTGATCTGGCTGGTGTAGTCCATCTCTCCAGCACATATTTTGTTACTAAAGTAGGGTCTCAGATTGCTTTTTAGCTGATGGTTACCAACACGTAATTGCATCTTTTATTGATCTGCCCTCCCCATTCCCTTCCCCTTCTGTCCCGCACTCACTCTCAGGTAGAAAGATAAATGTGGGTGAGTTGCAGCCCACAGCAAAATGCAAAATACTGGCAGACCTGTCATCTTTAATAGTGGTCTCATGAACTATTTTACACATACTGCACAACCTAAGTGGCTTTTAAGGGTATGTATATGTATGTATGCTTAATTTTTGGCAGATCTGCCAATCTTCATCTCGGCTTACACCTGTGGGGTGCAGAGGGAGTACAGTGTATGCTGTGCAACCTATTGAGTCTCCTGGGCAACCAACCCTGAACAAAAGGCAGAAAGAGGAAAATTCATAAGGAAATGTTTCTTAGGCTAGAGAATGGAAGGAATAAATGAGGTAAGGGTGTCATTTTGCCAGGTGCTTGTACAGCCATATGGGTGTTTCAGAACGGCTGGGTGTGAGGGAGCATGGTTACTCCTGACCTCCAGCGTGAGTCACAATCCGTATAAGCAACCTGCAGTAACACCACAGATGATAATAGAGCACCCCAGCAGGAGGAAAACAGAGTAGAAATCTGATTCGGGCAAGCGAGTAATAGCAGTCCTCTAGCAAGGGGAACAGAGGTTCATGGAACAGGTTTTTGCTGAAATGTGGTTTTGTTCAAATAAATATATAAATAAATGTCTCCTTAAATTCTCATTTAGAGCAACATGAAACAGGTTAGAAAAAACATCCCAGACTGCCTGCTTGCTGGAAAAGCTTTATAATGTCATCTTTCAAAGTTGACAAGACCCTGAGTATTCCATTAGATCTATCAGATATGTGTGAGCAGCAAAACCCTCCAGAAAACAGAGTAACTTCTGTTCGTCCAATTATCCTGACACAATCCTTTGTAGTCCTCTTCCACATTCAGATTTATAAACAATATACATTTCATATACTGGAGTTTTGAGGGCATAGCTAGGGGAATTGTTCTTATTGTTTTGAAAAAGGGGATACTGTATTCTTACTTACTCTGAATTAAGTAATTTGTAAAAATTGGCTTCATGGTTATATCTCCAGGTAGCAAAATGGAGCATTAAGGAGAGAGAGGATACAGTGATCTCTCTTGACCAGTTGTTGTCGAAAGAGACAGGATGCAATGAGGGTAACACATGGGACGTGCGTCATGGGTGATGCAATTCAGTCTTGGTGTTTTAGGACTGGTCCCCAGCAGTGGCTGACTGGTTTCTGCTGCTTGTTTTCATTCCTGCTGAGTGGTTTTGGGCTAGATTTTCCATTAGTCACAAATGAGCCTATCTCTGCAGGACAGGCTCTAGAAGGCAGGTAATGAATGTAGTTGAACCTTGTTCAACTTGTATGAGAATTTTTAGCTTTTGTAGCCTTATCTTCCTTTTTTTTTTTTTTTATGCCCTTGATAGTGTGCTATATTAAAAGCCTTGAGATCAGGCTGCAGATGTCCCAGAATTATCATAACGTGACCTGGAGGGAAATGGTGCTGTTCAGGGCTTTCTGAGACCTGCTGCTTTTCTCTTGGCGCATTTGCAGATGGATTACAGTGAAAAAGAAACAGGCATGTCTTAGAGATTTGCTTTGAAATTGGCATACTGTTAATCATTTTTCCCTCTTAATTAAAAAAAAAAAAAAAAAGGCAATAAACTCCCAATAGATTAAAGATACTAATACTAGACAACATAAGCTTTTCTTCATGAATATTTTTTAAGCTAATTCAAACCTCAGTTTGAAGTTTTCTTTATTTAAAGGAAAGGCAAAAAGCTGTAACCAAATGATGAACAAAAAAGCTCCGAGCTAGCATCAAGCACGGAAAAGCACTACCTTAGGTAAACTTCAAGGAATGATGCTTGACATCTCCCTGTCTGAAGCTCCTGCAAACAGATGTTATTAGCATTTTTTTAAGCCAAAAAAGTATGATTAAAAAAACCTTGTTAGTTATATTGGTAATTTTTCTTGACAACTTTGTCTTCAAAATGTGCTAATTTAAAGATGAAAGTATAATGAGATAACGAACAAGAAAAGAACAGTTTGAAGTGGAAGATGGACTGCATTTCTCCTTAGATAAGAAAGGACTTGTCAGAAAAAGGATCCTGTAAAGTGACAGGGACATCGTACTGTCTGATGTGAAGTTATTCTTTGACCACATTAACTTCAAATGTGAAAAGCTGTCTAAGCTATAAGAGAAAGATGCAGGATATCCTGGAGTGTGGCTGATGTACAACTGTTGCTGTAGTCTCATTTTAAATAACCACTAAATAATTTCTTTATCTTTTTCTTTGTTTGAAATCTGTCTCTGTAGTCAAAAAGCAAATGGAACTGAAGTCTAGAGGCGTGAAGCTCATGCCAAGCAAGGACAATAACCAGAAGACATCAGTGTGTAAGTGTTCTGGCTCCTCCATATGCTCTGTTGTATAATGATCTCCTCGAACATTTCATTTGACTTTCCAGTAATCTCTAAAACTTCGTCACTCTTGAAAGTTTTAATGCTTTGCCCTTTCTTCCCTTTGCATTACTGCATCACTTCCTCCCAGTGCTCTATTCACAGGCATATACTAACCCCTTAAAGTGGGAATGCAGGGGATTGGTGTGTGTGCATTTAATATATACTGTATGCTTCCTGTTCAGTGACAGACCGGGGTTCATTACTTCTGTCTTCTTTTAGTGTGGAAAGTGTCAAGGCGTAAACAATTTTGAAAACTGAATGAATGTCAAATGTAAAATTAAGAGTAGGGATAAGGAACCACCACCAACAAAAATACCCTGTTAGGAAATCTAGAGAATCAATGGCAGTCTCTGCATTTTATTTCATTATTTGTCCCTGCAGTAAAATCATGTCACTTCAGTGTGCAAAATCTTACAATACTGACTTGTATGGTCTCTGTAGTAGTTTCTCGCATTCGGTATGTCTGGTGTTTGATGCCTGTTAGAGATATGCTCAGAATGTCACGTCACCACTGCGGTTTCCTCTGGCAGGAGGTGAATCCGTTAGGTCCATTCATCTTTACATTAGGTTCTTTTCAAATCAGAAGCAAGACTCATAGTTCCTTTGTGCACATGACTCTGGACAGATGGCTGGGCTCGCAAGGGGGCTCTAAGATTAAACAAGAGGGATCTGAATTAATTCCATGTAATGTTTTATAGAAATCTAAATAGGAGCAGAATATAGTCTTTCTTAAAATAGTTTTTAGAGGGCAGGATATAATTGTTCATTTTCTGCATAGTCCATTACACCCATCAAAGAGGTACTGTTTGGACATTTCACTCGCCTGAATTTCAGATGCAAATTTCAGTTAAGAAGAATGGATGAACTGCATTTAAAACATCACCTGCTGTCTGTCTGAAGTGAAAATGGCTTACTTTTAGGTTCACAAGAGAGTGCTTATAATCTTCAATTACTCAGGAGAAAGGTGCAAGAAGGTCACTAAATAGTAGGATGTAAATTACCAAGGATCTCCAGAGGAGAAAATGCTGGGGCATGTTTAGATAAAAACGCAATTTTAAGAAAAGTCCTGGAGATGGTCTTGATCCTATGAAATATTCTTGCCAAGAGGAATTTAACTGAACTTTTAAAGTATGATAAACATTTCAGCTCTCATAACTGAGGGCGAAATTACTTTAGAAAATACCACTACCTTTGATTGCATGGGCACTGGAGCTCCAGAAAATGAGAGTGTTTGGAGGGGGATTTGTGTGATCTTGGATGTTGGAGAGCAGGGATTCTCCACCAAATGAAAAATGTAAGCCTGTTTTCAGCTCATTAGTTTACAGTGTATTTTCAGCGTGTCCTGTTCTGTCACAGTCGTGCTCCGTGTTTGAGGATGAAGTTATGGGAAGTTCTTGCTGCCTCTGCCCAGTCTGTACTCACCCAGCGGAGAGCAGGCTCCCGCCTTGAACGCTGCCGATTCAGCATCGTGCGTGGTGCTAATCCTGTCACGTTTGATACAAGGCAAAACAGAGCACAGGAGGGTAGCTTGGCCTGAAAGCTGTTAAGCTGTCCTAATATAGGTGGTGGTAGTACTGTGGCCCAAGTTCCTTTCCGTTATCATCAACCCTTGTGTCTTTAGCTTCTTTCACGTGCACTGCTCTCTGCAATGTCTGGATTGCAAACCCCGATTAACCTCTAACCTGCATAGCCTTCTGCTGCTGCATTCCTCTTACGGTAAATTTTCAACTTCAGAAATGCTGACTCCACAGAAGGTGTCTTCAGAAAATGGTTTATTTTCAGAAAATGGAGCCCAAAGTGTTATCTTCTTTTTCCCTTGCTTTTTCGATTTGCTTAGCTAGCCATGCCCCCTCTTCTCTAAAACTTTCATGAGCTTGTGAGCTATGCATCAGAGGTGATTATACAGTGGGACAGGCTGATTTAAGGTCTGAAGTTTTGTAGTATTGCTGTTATCACTTCATGTGGCTCAAATACCAGAAGTTTAGAAATGTCTGTCTCTCTCGGTAGAAGCTAGAGCTGTACCATGCTTTGTTTTCAAACCCTTTCCAGCCAGCAGTGGTTTCTAGTGGTCTTTGCACCTGTCCTTTGAATAGTACAGCTTCTCCCTTGAAGTATCTGCTGTCACATAAGGCAGCTTGCAGCTATGTGCTTAATACCCTACAGGTCCTTCAGAGGATTTCAGTTCTGCTGGGTGGATGCTGTGGTTACTTGCCAGATCCTGCCTGGCCAGATTAAAACCTGTTTCACATGTCTGAATGGCGGTAGACTGTATTCATATTGCAGTTGTTTGTACTCTTTCAGGAAGAGAATATAGAAACAAACATGGAATTTGCTGGGAGGGCGTGCTAGTTTTGTTCAGATGCTAGTTTTGTTCAGTTGCAGTCAAATGTGTTTATTTGAAATTTTAATCAAGTGCTTCATACAATTCACCATCCCCAAAAATAATTGGGCGTCTTGCTTTAATCATATTTAGAGGAAAAATAATACAGCTCTGGAAAATAAGCTGTAAAAAAAAAATACGGTTTTAAATGAGAGATTTAGGGGATTACTTCTGATATTAACAGAGGCACACTTTCTGCATTCGCAGTATTCCTAAAGCAGTGAGAAAGTTAGTATATTGCATGCAATGTGTAAGTGTGTATGTTCCATGTTCACACAGTGGGAAAAGTGTGGTACTTTGCTTTCGCAAAACAGCATCGGAGTTGCTTTCTGACATTTTAATGAGGCACACCTGAAAATGCTCTGCTGGGTGTTACTGGAAGGGATTCTATGAAGCAGAGAAAGCTCTGTGTATCTTCAGATTTGTCAATCTATGTTAATTATGCAAATGCAAAGTCATTTTGGAGGAGCTGATCAATTTTAGTGTCAGCCAAGTGTATGGAAGCTGCTGGATTCAGCATTGCAGCAAGCCTGCTTTCTGCGTCAGGTGCTGAGCAGTGAGTGTCTGTACGTGGGTCCCTGCTGTACTGCAGCAGCACAGAGTGAGTGTGGAGCAGAGGAGCTGGCTGGGGGCCTCCAGCTGTAAGGAGCACAGCTTCCAAATAAGCAGTGTTTGGTTGAAGTAGGGAGTGCTGCAATCAGTCTTTAAAATCTGTAAGGCTATAAAGTTTTGAACTCTCAGATACTTCTGAATGGTTTGTGAATAGTGACAAGATGTGAAATACGGGTTCAGAATTCCCCAACTAATAATAATAAAAATTATTCCAGCTGGAAGTAGTTGCTTCGAGTGTTAGGCTCTCCCAGCGCAGGCCTGTATCTTTTGCACACTTGCATGGTGCTAGATAGCACGTGGTTACCTAGGGTCTAGGTCTGTATCACTGAGGTCCTGGAAATGTTCAGCATTTGTCTTGGTGGTGAGGGACTTCCTGGCCTGGGAGGATGATGAGCGCTTTGTAGGTTGAGTGTGTTACCAGCAGATCTGCTCTCCTCTTAGGACTGGATTCCGTAACCCACTAATTTGATCAGGTGGTTGCATGGAGTAACTGTAAGCCTTAGAGTGATTGTAAAGATTAATTTAACATATTAAAAATCACTGACAACTGCTGAAGTCCTCCAATTCCTCTCATGTCAGTAGAACAGCTCACTTTCTTTCACTGTATTTTTCATGCTGAGAAACACTGAGATTCTGTATAAACAAAAACATACCGAAAAAAAAATCACCTTTTTAGATCCTGCTTTATTTTGTAGGTTGTATTTAACCTTCTTAAATTCAACAAAAAATTGTCCCTTGAGAATCGATCTGAACTTTATTAACACAAGGAAATACAGAGACCTGAAGAAGGTTCTTAGTTCTTTTAGCCAATGGAGTAAATTACTTGTAGCAAACAAAGCACTCATAACTGGCTGTTACTGAATACACGACGAGAAAGAAGTTGTTGAAAACACATAAAGAGTGAAGGAGGAGGAAAACTAGTTCCATGATTTGGGAGAAAGAATCCTTGAGCCTCTAATGTAGGACTTCAGTTCATCACAGTTTTTAAGATCTATTGTTTTCTTTGTAACCTTGAAGAATTCATTTGGAGTGCTACAGCCCTGGCATAGATCACTCAAACCTTTAGGAAGATGAATGCAGTACTGACAGCAAGTTCTCAGCATAACAAATATGGTTTATAAACTCTTTAGTTATGTTCATGTGTGTGTTTAAAACAAAAGACAGAAGAACAAGAAGTACTGTAAGTGACCATCTAATCCGTCCTCTTCTTTCCTTTTACCCTCCTTTATGCTGACAAAGTAAAATGTCCAAACTATCACGATATGAAAATATCTTTCTCCCTGCTCTGTTTGTATCTAATCTGCTCACTGGTTTATGTACACGTTTTATATGGATATTAATAAAGTGCTAGAATGAGAGAAGAACTGGTTTTAGTCTTCAGGAATGTGTCTGATAATTGACAACCTGCCCTCTGGTGCCTGTGGGTTTTGCCTCCTCCCGAAGCCTTGAATCAGCCTTCTAGGTTCACTGTCATCTGGTTTGCGATGTAAGAAGTGGATGTGACACCAGCTCAGAGTGGCTATCGCGGGTGTAAATGATGTTGCCTGGGTAGTCTTTTGACTGTGGGAGAAAGAATTTGATGTGGAAAGGCAATCTCGTAATCGGCTCTATACCAAAGAGCATGCAAATGTTTCACTGCAGACGTATGTAGAAGCTGTGTTTGTAAATGTGCACACCATAGGCTTATCTCCTTGTTTAGTGTGGTATTACTCTGGAGAAGGTACAGAAATAAGATGAGAAATCTTAGTGTTTTTTACTTAAATACCATATAGACTTGTGACATACAATCCTAGTTTGTGTGTGTTCATTTTACTTTCTTTGGAGAGACCTGTATGTTCAGTCAGCCTACTTAGGTAGGTACGTAGAGGTTTCAGAAGCCCAAAGGCAGGCAGTGTCACCTTGCACTTTGTTCAGCCGACCTTCTGTTTCTGGGAAGCAATGCATTATTTCTGGCACTAGCAGGAGGGCTGTTGGAAGCTGGCGATTTCATCTGCAGAAGGACCACCTCTGTCTGTTCAGAGACTATATCCCTCTCAGCATCGAAGGCAAATGCTGGCTGCGCTGTAGTTTCTGTACAGCACTTCTGCACTGTTGTGCCAGGATACTGGGGAATGTTTTATTTTGGCCTGTTTCCGTTCTCTGACTGAGGCTATTCACTACATGTGCTTTTTCGTGGTCTGGATTCCCATTTGCTTTGTGCATCATTAGAACAGAAGTGGTAGGTGTGTCCCACACCTTGGGAGCTGTATGGCAGAGGCGTGTTTAATTCCATAGATTATATTCAACAGCTTAATCAAAACTACAGGCAGTGGTCCCAAGTCGTTACTAAGAGCTCAGCCAGCTGGACCAGCTCTTTTGTGCCAGTATTTTGGGTAACGTTGCAAACATGCGTGTAGCTTCTACAGTGATGAGGCAACGGCTGGGCTCTTTACAGCCAGCTTAAAGAGGTTATAAACACACTTGAAATGTTCAGGCCCTAAAGCAAACTGACCAAGTTAGCAAAAAATAAAAAACGTTTCAATTTTTTTTGTGTGTATGTAAGCATTATATTTAGCAGCGAAGAAGGGAGAGCAGATCAAATCAGATGAATATGTTTCAGTGAAACAAACCCTCCAAGTTTCCGTGCAGCTGTGATGGCTGCTGGGGAGACCTGCTCATGGACCAGGGTTTGTCATGGCTGCTCCACTATCAGGCAGTGCTCCTGAAGGTCCAGAGACGAGTCCCTGCGCTGAGGAAGGCTCCATTACTTCTGATTTGTGTGCGTTCAGAATTGTCAGCCTGTGAAAGGCGGCAGCAAAGCTTTGTAGCTACAAAACGCAGCCATCAAAAGATGCTGTGTGCTGCTTTAATGCTTCTGTTGTGGTAGTGTGGCTGCTCCTCCACGTGATGGAGCTTAATGTGAGGTTACGAATATGCAAAAGGGGGATAGTGGTCTCTCTCTGGTTTCCCTTAAAGCTGCATCTCTTCCTCTTCTGCCCACGGACGCCCAGAGGAGCAGGCCAAGGTGCCACGCAGCACCTGCCAGGGCAGGGCTGGGCAGCCCGGTCCCGCAGCGCCGAGGGACGTGGTGGGGATGGGACAGGAGGGAAGTGCTCGACCTGAGAATGTTACGAGCTGTAATGTTTTCAGCACAGGTAGCCAGTATTTGGGTAGGTGTTCAGATGAGAGCCGCGTACCGTCAGGACCAGAGTGATCCTTCCATCCGTTTAGGAACAGCACTGCACTTTCAAACTTCAGTAGTTACACAGGCTGTAATTACCAAATGAATAATTACTTTGTCTGATGGCCTTGCCTTTTTGTGCGTTCATGCTGTGCAGGCTGTGTTGGTGTTGACGCTCCATGTGCTTATCTGCCCATGTAAACGCTTCCATGCACAAGCCTCCATACCTCTCGTCGTGCTCAGCACTAAGCAGATCTCGAATCGCTGCGCTAACTCGTCGGCTGTGGGAGCCATGCTTCTCTCACCGCACACCGTTCCGTCAGCAGCAGGCTCTGGGGCACTGTGCTGGCACAGTGTGTTCTGCAGCCTAGCAGAGATTCTTCCCTTGACCTAGCAATAGGCAGAGGTACAAGGGGAACATGCTCACTCAAGGTTCATGCTTCACTGCCTCTGCCTTGTTGACAAGAGATGTTGCATTTTCCTTGCGTCCTTCCCTCAGTGATGGGAGAAAACTGAATCACATCAACTTCTACAACCCCGTGACAAGCTGCCCCTTTGCCCTGCGTTATTACGCGTTTTGGTAGTTGCTGGAGTTCAAAACTGAAATCAGCATATTGCCAGATCTCATTTCATGCTTTCAGGAGCCACCTAGGTGATACCCATCCCTAGCAGTGCTTGTTTGTGCCATTTGACAGGCTGGAGGGGGAAGGTGGAAATGGGAAGACAGAGAATCAGGCTTGCAGATGTTTATTCAGTGCTGAGTACCACTCCACAGATTTCATATTTGTTGGCAGTTACATTAAGGTTGTTCCATAAAGTTTTTCGTATTAAAACTAAATTACTTGCTTTAAAATGCCAGACTTACATTTCCCTCCCCTCTCTCTCTTTTGTTCTGTGCTTGTTTTTCCCCTCATACCATACACCTACCTGCTCACTGAGCTGTTTCTTTGGCTGGCTCCACTCAGAGGGTTTGGAGGGGTGGCAGACTCTCACCTTGTCGTGTCGCAGGGGCCATTTTAATCACAGGTTTCGGAAATGGGCTGTTTAATTGGTGCAAATTTGCAGAATGAAAAGTCTCTTTTCAGAGGTACTTCTGTAGTAGAACAGAGGGAAAACTATGTTCCTAGCTGGCGCTTCCTAGAAAACACTTTGGTGTTGAGCTGAAATGATTCCAGTTAAACTTGTTTCCAAGCTGTTTTTTCTAAACAAAATGGAACATGTTCAGGTTTTCAAGCTACCAGTTGCCATTTTTCTCTCCACATCCACTAAGACAGTTGATGAAAGAATGTTTCTTTTGCTATTCTGTCTCTGTATGTGCTGTTTTTGCTTTGTAGTAACTCAGGTTGGTGTGTCCCAGGGACATAATATGTGTCCAGACCCTGGGATTCCAGAGAGAGGCAAAAGAATAGGCAACGATTTTAGGTAAGAACCTTTTACATGTGTGTTTATGCATGCTGCCAAGCTGTTGTTTATATCCATTGTGTGTATTCCTCGACATGAAGTAGTCTGTTTTTAGAGCCCATCTGCACACATCTAAATGTGCTGTGTATGAAAAGCTTGTTGAGACTAGTGATGCAGAACGACCAGTGTGTATAAAAGCGCACGTGTGTGTGAGAGACCATGTCCCAGATGATGATCTGTAATGATCTCTCTCTGAGAATATTTCACCTTTCACAAAATGGGCGTCTGGCCAGGCTTGTATAATCCGTAATTATTGTCATTCCCCTCTCCAGTTAAGCGCAGAAATAACTATCTCAAACAGCAACAGAATTCGCGTCTCAAATTAGCTTAAGTCACAGCACGACCCTGCCCGCAGTGAATTTCAGGTGACTTCCCAAAGCACTGGTACGGTTCCTTGTCAATAAGTAAATGTGGTGCTGGATAATTGTTTTCTTATAAAGTTTAAAACAATGCTGTTATTCCCTTGTGGTTGCTGGCGTTCGTTTAAAATGTGTAGGAATGAATCAGCCTGCTGTTAGCAACAGTGAATCAATATTTAATCTTATTTTGCTGTCAATAGCTGTTTTGTTCACTAAAAATGTCTTTCAATTTAACCCGAGTCTATCAAATTTGCCTGAAATCCAGAAAATGTATTGGAGGAGAGGGAACAAGGACAGAGGAAAGGGAATTCCCAATAGAGTCCCTTAATGCCATAGCATAAATTCTCAGCTGCTGTGAAACTGGCATTGTGTCATTTCAGTGAATGACAGCACTGGCTTTAACCAGCAAAGGATCTGAATTCAAAGTGATAGAACAAAGAATAAATCTTACAGTAGCAATTTTTCTTTTCTTTATAAGAATGCTGGGCATATCATCTCTTGAGACTGAGTCTTGTGCTCCTGAACTGAATAAAATTCCCACTGAAGTTGCATTGAAAGACTCAAGTCTGTTCTTGGACTATCACCACCTCAGGCAACCAGTGCCCAGCGAAAGCAAATGAATGAGGATGGGCTGACCACTCATTCATTTCTGCTGATGCCTGGAGGGCCAGTGATCTCTCTCTGTTCACAGTTTGGAGAATCCCTGGGATAGTAAAAAGCAAGTGACAAACCCGTTGCTATGGAAGCATCTCAGTTACTAATTTCACTCTTTGTTCTGTCTGCCAGGTTAGGCTCCAGCATCCAGTTCACCTGTAGTGAGGGCTACGATTTACAAGGGTCCAAAAGCATCACCTGTAAGAGAGTAAGCGACATCATTGTGGCATGGAGTGACCACAGGCCAGTGTGCAGAGGTGAGCAGACAATTTTTTTTTTTACTGAGTTGTTAGGACTAATGAGAAAATCCACCTCATTAATGTTCTGTTCATGCATCACGCGTTCTGTCCTCAGGTTTGTCCTCACTCGGTTGCTGCCTGTTGCCTTTTCCTTTTGACTTAGTGCTCTGCTCCTCAGAACAGCATTTAACTGGAGGTTTTCAGGCTGCAAGTCCCAGCTGCCGTGGGGAAGACCATCGCTGGTTCCTCCCAGCTTCCTGGGAAGAGACAGCTTCCTGCAACCACTATGTTCTTTAGCTTCTTCTAGATTCAATCTTTCCTCAAGTCAAATATGTTGTCAGGCAGTCCCAGATCGCATTCAGGCTTTTTGCTGAGTGTTGTATGTTTATATGCTGTATTAGGTTGGTTCTTCTTTTGACCTCAGCTGAGTCTTAGCCTCAGCCTGCTGGGTGGCCATGGCTCGGATCTGTTTTCAAAACCCTCACTTGGGCAAGGGATGCAGCTAGAAGAGCAGCCTCTCAGTGCTCTCAGCCTGTTGGAAAGATTCAGCTGTGTAGTGCTGGTTGTTCAGCACTGCACGGGGTGCATTTGTGCTCTTGGAAACGGGAGTTCGAACTTGCCAGCTTCATATTCAAAAGCCAATAGGATCTTAATTCTTTTCTGGATAAGTGTGTGAGAGTAATGTGGGTTCAGATTCTCAGTCTCCTCAGCTCAAGCCTGAGAAGGAAACCTTTACTTGATCCTCATTCAACTTTTTTTTATACCAGAAGTTCAGATTTTAAGAAAAACACCCATTCTGTGCATAATTGAACTTATGAAACTATTTCTATTAAATGTGGAGCTTCATAAGCTGCTAGCTCTGCAGCTGGCAGGGTATATTTGTGTCTTTCATACCTGTGTACTATGTCCACACCTCTCAGCACTGCTTTCTGTGCCTTGATCTCTCCATTCCAGATATTTCTTCTTAAGGTGTAAGGAAGAGATGGGAGACAAGGTGAAAGTCTGGAAACCAGCGTCCAGCTGATTATCGTGTGGCCTAGCCATGAGCCGTTAGCAAATGGAGATTTCTTTCAGCGGAAGAATGAAAACTAATGTCCATTTTGCCCTTGGCCATTTTGTTTTCTTTCTCTCTGTCTTGTCTCTGTGTATAAAGTGGCATGCATAATTGTGCTGTTTGTAATGCTAATAATGAACAACTTGTAATATTTTTAATTAAATCCCTCTAAAGCTCTTAAAGCCATAAATTGGTATTTTTTTCAGTTCTTTTTTCTTTAATTTCATCTGCAGAGGTTTTCAAGGCTTTGGAATCCCATCTAATTCGTGAAACAAGCCTAGAATAAATGAATAAATTGAATCAGTGTAAGAGGATATTTGGCATAAATATCTGAGGCTATAAAGGGAATGTATGGTGTCCTCTTGCAAGAGATAAGAAAGGATTTGCCTGCATTATTCCGATTCTATGAAACAAATTTTTTTCTACCACTAATTTCTGTTTTTTTTTTTTTTTTTCCTTTTTAAAAAGTTTTCTACTTGCTTTTAATTTCAGTTTTAAACCACTTTTTCTGTTTCCAATTTGTTATTGGTTGGTTAGTTTCTTTCAGCTCGCAGGGTTTCTGATCAGCCAGCTTTAAAGCCACTGGACTGTAGCAATTTCTAATGTGTGGTAATCAGGTGTCTTGCCGCTGTGTTGGAGGATGGATTTCAGCTTCCCCATCTGCAGCAGAATCCCTCTGAGTCTCTTAATCCTTTTGTGCTCCTGTTGCCCACATTTAAAATGGAAGTAACAGGCCTTAACTTTATTCTATAAGACTGGACAGGGTACATGTAACAGAGTCCAGTAATGGGGTCACACAGGCAGGATGCAGATCTGCTGTGCGGTAAACAATTTAGGCAGGAGATCATTTTCCATGATTTACTGTTGTTTGGGGACGGAAAAGCCTTGCAGATGCCACATTTATAGGTATGAGTCCTTTGAAATTTGAGAGATTAATTTTGAAGATCCATTACAGCAGCAGATGCAGCTACAAAACCAGGATACTGTTCTTCATATTTTCCGATTAAATATTACATCAAAGGAATATCACAGGCAAAATTTTACCCCTTAAGCACTTCTCAGCTTCTGCTTTACCTAAGATGTTTTTAAGATGTGAAGTTGAATTGCCATCTTCGTTCTTTGAGTTGTATCAGAATGAAGTCAGCCCTTACCTGATGAATACTTGATGTGCAGTATTATTTTAGGCTTGCGATGGAAAAAGGAAATACTACTTTTCTGGAACATTAAGAAGGAACTGCATCTTCCCTGGCATTTTCTGTGCAGTTGCTTTCATTGTCCCAGACGTGAAAGTATTTCTTTGAAGACTTTAAGAAAATACTAAATCTGTGTGAAAGCTAGAGAATGGGTTGTTGTTGTTGCTGTGGCAGTCCATCTGTCTGGTAGCCTCTGGAAACACCTCACTCATTGTTGATCACAGATAAATCATAGAACAGAATCATAGAATCACCCGAGTTGAAAGAGACCTTTGAAGGCCATCTAGTCCAACTCCCCTGCAGTGCACAGGGACACCTACAGCTGGATCAGGGTGCTCAGAGCCCTGTCCAGCCTGACCTTGAATGTCTCCAGGGATGGGGCAGCCACCACCTCCCTGGGCAACGTGTTCTGGTGCTTTACCACTGTTATCATAAAAAACTTTTTCCATATATCCAGTCTAAATCTCCCGTCTCTCTATTTGAAACCATTTCCCCTAGTCCTATCGTAACAGGCCCTGCTGAAGAGTCTGTCCCCTTCTTTCTTGTAGCCCCCCTTTAGATACTGAAAGGCCGCTACCAGGTCTCCGCGGAGCCTTCTCTTCTCCAGGCTGAACAACCCCAACTCTCTCAGCCTGTCCTCACAGGGGAGGTGTTCCATCCCTTGGATCATTTCTGTGGCCCTCCTCTGGACGCGATCCAGCAGGTCCATGACCCTTCTGCGCTGAGGACTCCACATCTGGACGTGTGAGGTCTCACTAGCACAGAGCAGAGGGGCAGGATCACCTCCCTTCACCTGCTGGCCACAAAATCCTTTGTCTTTGATGTTACATAGGAGAAGATGAGTGTTTTGGTTATTGAACAACATGGCAAAAAAATTTAATTCTTAAAACTTTTAACTCAAAATTTTTTAAAATTTTGTGATTCTTAAAATTTATTTCTTTTTTTAATTCCTAGAACTTTTAATTCTCCACTGCCTTCATACTGTATGCATCTCTATTTCTCTCTCCTCTCTAAACAAAGAACACAGCATTCATCCCACAGCTAATAGATCTCATTCCCACATCCATCTTGTTTTCTCTTCACAGCAAGGATGTGTGATATGTACCTTCGTGGTCCCAGCGGTGTGATAACTTCTCCCAACTATCCTGTCCAATATGATAACAATGCCTACTGCATGTGGGTCATCACTGCGCTCAACCCAGCCAAGGTAGGTCTCGGAGAGGCATCGTGTTGCGATTTTATTACCCTAGCTGAAATAGTGTATAGCTGTGCTTCGTCACACAGCTAGGCTCTGATGTTTAGCTATACAGATTGGAGTTCCTGAAGTCATACCTCCCTCTCCCCTACAGGCTTTTCACGCATGTTGCTCGACTGTCCTTAAAGATCGTGACATGTCGCATTCTGTCTGTGCTGAAAAATCATTTTATTAAAGGATGTAATTAAAAGTGAATGTAATTATTTTTATTCAAAACCTCTGTGGTATCTTGGCATGAATGCTGGTGAAATGCCAAACAGCTTTGCAAAGCATCTCGCTAAGCCAGTGCTCAGTTGGGGCAGGAATGCTGTGCCAGAAGTTTTGATTTTTCACTTCCTTTTGGCTGATAGCTGGCCTGTAACCAGCAGGGATTTCAGCCTCCGAATGACCGAGAGCAAAAGAGGGAAGGAGTATTTCTCTCCGCTGCTTTTTATGCAGTATTGAAAGTTTATGAATGAGTCCTTTCTGTATTTACTCTTGTTTGGAACATTGGAGGTTGGTGCTGATATTTTTTTTGTCCCCATTGGTCTGCATTTGTGATTTGGAATGGTTCAAATCCACTGTCACTGATTAATACAAGGCCAGACTGTCTTGGACTTCATAAGATCCAGTCCCTTCCGTTTTCCATTGGCACAGAGAGAACAAGGTTCAGTGCCTCTTATTTCTTACTCCTGCCTGTTCCGTTCCTACAGATCTGCACAGAAACATAAGAACAAAAATGGCTTTGTTACTGTGTAGCTCAAAATACTCTCAGGACTTATGTAGAGCTTCTACTCTTTAAAGGCAACAGGTTTCATTCTTTTCAGTGTCTGGGTTCCTACTAACATCATCTTCACTAGTTCAGGAACAGACCTTGTATTCCGAGGCACTGAGCTCATACACTTATCCAGTCAATTATTTCTTGGTCCTTCCCTCTAGACAGCCTTGCCTGTTGGCACTCTGCCTTCTGCTGCTGATCCAAGGAAGTAATTTCACAAACATGTTAGTACCCCAGGATTACATCTTTCTCAAGAAGTTGTTCTGTAGAAATGCTGGCAGCCATCCGCAGTTGCAAGCCTGCTTTGTGCTGCTATGGGATGGCACTGTGTGCTCTCACCTGTGGTGCTTCGCCTCCCTGTGCAGCACCTGCTGCAGGAGAGCTGAGCTGCCTGAAGGGCTGCTGAGTTGGGGAGAAAGAAGCACATTGACCTCGGTTCAGGCATGTAGTAAGTAAGCATCACTGGTGGGCTATGATTTCAGTGAGGAGTATTTGTATGTTCCACTTTCAGAATGAGTTTGTATTTAAAGGGATGTCATTAGCTGGTCATTTCATCCAGCAGATATCTTGGTTTGGCTGCATAGGAACCTAGTAACGACCCAAATTCTGAGAAGATGGATTGTGAAATCAGGATATTTTTCCAGCGCTGATTTATTAAGAGTGATGTACTGGTTAATCAGACCCAGGAGGTTCTCCTTCATCAAGGAAATGTGCAAGTGGAGAGCAGACCACATGCAACAGCAGCCATTACTGTTCAAGTGTCAGCTGTGTTTTTCAGCCAGTGGCCTGCCAACCCTCCGACCTATGTTGCCTGTGCATGGACAACTGCTTTGGCTGTGGTCTGTGTGTTATATCTCTTTCTTTTTGTGCATCTTTATCTTTCAAAGATCAGCAAAATCCCACTTTTGTGAATAAAATAGTCCTCTGTTGTCAGGAACAAATTGTAATGAGCTAGCCATGGATGTAACTGGGGTTTTGCACTTCCATTTGGGCTTTTGACTTACGGCTTAGGAAGGAGGAGGTGGCAATCAAACACCAAGGGATGATTATGGGCTGCTCTGACTTTTACTGACCAGTTATCACAGTGCTTTAGGGTTGAGTATTTGGAGTCTAATGTTTACATCTGTTCATTTTCTGGCTTTTCTACCAGCCTTGTGCCTAGCCCAGACAGTAGCAAACAAACTTTTTCTGCTTCTTCAGCATTACGACAGGACAAGTTCTCCTTTTGTAAGCTTCCTGGGCAGACTGTCTCATTTATCAGGAAGTTACTGACTTCTTGAGTTTGCAGGAGACCTACTTAGAGAAAGTTTCTCCTGTTCGCCTAGTTAGATTCTTCCTGAGCTTTCAAACCGGTGTAATTGTAAACTGTTGATTAGAAAACAAAATCTGCAAGTCCTAATCCTTTGCTTTCATAAATAATGAAGTGAACTGAACTTCGCAAAATCCATTAATTTGAGTACGTAATAACTTTGAGCAGAGATTCAACAGAACAAGACTGGAACTTACGCTCCATGGGCTGCTGCAACATACGCTGTTAGGAGGCGTAGCACAACTAAAGGAAGGATAGATTGGTGAAATCAGCAGCTCGTGCTAACTGTCTGTAAAAAGACTGCCGTTTTCTTTGAAGTGATAAATAGTTAATTAGCAACATCAGTTTATAGAGGGTTTCTGAGAGGTTTTTTGTTTGTTTGTTTGTTTCATCCTGGAAGCGTGATTTACAGGTAGGGAAAGCCTCTATGTCTTTGAAGGACAGAGGTCTGACAGAAATGCACTGATTGTTTTGGGAAAGCCACTGCTGTGTATGTGTGTTCCTTGCACAGTGCTTTGCCTGTGCGCAGCACTTGGAGCTGCAGTTCGAAGCTGCAGCCTGATGCCTCTCCTCCATTTGAGTGGCAGAGAAGAGCCCAGGCAAGGTGCAGACTTCCTCCTGGTACTCATCATGAAGATGGGAAATTAATCCATTGCCCTAAGAGTCTTCTGCTACGTGAAGAATTCATCAAGGCTTCAGAAACCAAAGCTGTGCAGACAGAACCACATCTCCTAGGTGAATAGCCAAAATGGCACATCGATCCACTGGCACAGGCGGTTCTGTTCATCCAAGTAACTGCTTCTGATGCTGGCATTGTAGGGTAAGGCAGCTACTCGCAACGTTGCAGTGTATGCGTAACCCAGCGTAACCCTGGGAGTTGCTGCTGTCTGAGTTTCAATGCCAGATCAGTCCCTGGAATTCCTGCCTAACAAGTCAACTACTGCTATCTCTGGAACGCACTTGGGCATGTAGAACTTTTAATTTGAGGCCTATGTTAGAAACATGTTGCTAAATTGGAGAATTCACCTTCTTGACTCATGTTGCTTTTGTGCAAAGGGGATGATATCATCGTTGCGCATTCCCAAGCAAGGGTGAGGGAGAAACTGAAGAATTAATTAAAATCCCTGTAAAATACTTTAAAGATTAAAGCATTACAGGCCTGAACTGAAGCCTGCTGAAGTCGGTGGTAATCTTTTCATTGACTTGAGTGGTCTTTGGATCAGGTCCTGTTATATGAAGCTTTTAATATGAGCGATGGGAAAACCACTGAGCTGAATTTAGAACTCATTTGCAAGTCATCAGTTCTATATTTGGAAAAGAACTGTGAGCCAGATTCACTGAGCTACATAATCCCCTCGAAGTTTGCTCAGAAACCCACATAAACAGTATTAAGGGCATAGTGCTTTTCATTTGACAACTTGAAATTATTTCCTATACAGAGAGTGACATATTAAAGCTATTTGGGGGAGTATTGAGGGTTTATAGATTTTTTTTTTTTTTTTCCTGGTCCTGGGTGCCATGGGAATTAATTTCAACCACACTGGAAAAATAAATCACTCGGGAACTGAGAAATGCATATGATAATTGGTGCATTTGCATCAAAACTATTTCTGAACCTTCTTGACGTAACAAATGTCACTGGTTGATATTTCTCCTGGGGTTATTCTCACCTGGAGTCTAGCTAGTCAAACAAAGCTCTGTCCATGTTCCCTGCCTCATCAGGGGAGAGGGTTGGCTCCCTCCAGGAGGTGATTCATCATGTATGAGGGTAGATAGGGTGGATGCTTGAGATGGAGGAGAATGAGGGGTGGGGGGAGGTGGGGAGAATGAGGAATGTGTACTAATAACGCGTTTGGATATAATTGCAAGAGGTGCTGTAATCCATGGAGAGAATTATTGTGGGCTTTTTTCCTATGAATGTGACTGCATTTAAAATCACTGTGCAGTAGGTGAAGCCTTAGAATCAGGTGTCAAACTGAAGCCTATTTTCTCAACTTTGCTAATTGCTTCCTGTCACTTCAGTAGCAGAAAACTGAGATTCTGTGACATCCATGTATTTGTGTGTGCTGGTAGGTCTCTTGTTGTTTAATGGATCATTAAATAATTTTCAGCCTATAGCCCAAACAGAAAAAAGGAAAATGGATAAATAAATATTGTATTCAGCATCCTGCTCCTGAGCCATAAGGTTAGTCTTCAATATACTAGAATGTAATTAGTTATTTAATTAGGGTCAGACTCCTTAGAATGCAGTTTACTTGAATGAGTGGTTTAACTAATGACGTGTGCTGTTTTACAGCACTGTGTTCTTTATATTAATTACATTACTTCATCATTACATGGTTTAATAATAATCTGCACAGGTTAATATTTTGGTACTACTGACTAAAATTAATGGTTCCAAACTTCTGTGAAGTATCACACAGATTCCTGTTTCAAGACCCTGGCATTTTTGGGTAACATGCTATTTTCAGAATGTCATAAGTAAAATATCAAATTTGCTTTTTTGTAATGCGTTTAAGAAATATTAATTGCATTTATATGTAGAGGATGATAGCACTTGACAGTTCAGTTTGAACTGTATCCACACCCATTATTTTTTAAGAACTCTGAAGCTGTTTTACAACTGGCTGACCAATTTAAGTGAATGAAATTGAGTAGTTTTTGACAGAAAGATGTTGTCATCTTCCTAGAGAGTGCATGCAGACCTTGGAGGTATGCTCATATTTAACAAATCCTGGGTAGTTGTTAATTTTGGTTCTAGCTGTGGTGGAATTTCAATGGCAGCTGAAATTCCTTACCCCAGACCAGGGGGGGTGGTGTCCAACTGTGGTACCCAGCACATGCGGTTGGTCCTTGTTACCATTTTTGGTAACTTCTAGTTCATGTGTGAACTAGCAAAAGGTATTGTGGAAGTAAATTTAGTAAGCTGTCAAGAGTTGGTAAATGTGATGTATTTACAGGCACGTGTACAAAGGGATGAATGCATTCAAGTCTGGGTCTGGACAGTTAAAAAGCTTTAAGAGGCAACTCCCATTAATTTCAGTTGGCATTGTGGATGCAAAGCAATTCTGTAAATTAAGCTCTCTTCATTTTCTCTTTGTTCACCTTGTCCAAGGCTGGATTAAGGGCCTTTGTCCCCAAAGTCAAAATGTATTTTTCAGTTGTTTGCAAATAAAAGAATTCAAGAGCAGCTGAGAGACTTGGAACACAAAGCTCTTGACTTCAGTGGGACCACTGCTCCTAAACGGTGTGTGAAGGCTCCTTAAATCCATCTGGGGCCCATTCCACCCAGTGTGAGGTGGGGTGGGACAGAGCTGGAGAAAAAACCCAGGATGCAGACAGTTTTGGGCAGGTAGTGTGATGACTGTCTGCAGGCAGCTTGAGCTGATTTGACAGAAGAGGCAATGGCCTCAACCTGTCACACTGGTGATGCTGCCTGAACATGAGCAAACACTTTTTTTAATGTGGGAGTGACTGAGTCGTCTAGAAAATCAGCAAATAAAGCAGAAAAATCTAAGAGGTAGCTTCAGTAAGAGTACCATCTGTGTGCACTGAAAGAAGTGCCACAGGGCTATAAAAAGTAAGGATGGTCACCTTCAGTGATGTCCTGAAGGTAATAACGATCTTATAAATTGCTCCTCAATAGACCAACAGATAAATGAACAAGAGGACTTGCTGGCTGCCTTGGCAGTTGATTCTTACTAATGTGCTCTATCTTTGCCAGGTTATCAAGCTCACCTTTGAAGAATTTGAACTGGAAAGAGGATATGACACTCTGACAGTTGGTGATGGAGGACAAGTCGGAGACCAGAAATCTGTGCTTTACGTGTAAGTAGCATGTCCTTCGTCACTGAGAGAAACCAGCGTCTGAGTTTCGCTTGGTGATATATAGCTGATGGTTTTGGATGGAGGAGCCCCAGTCTGCCTGCTGTTTTAAGCAACTGAATGTTTTATAACTTGTTTTTCATTTTTGGTGGAGTGGACTGTTCCTGGTGTTTTCTTCTCTCATCATGTTCTGTTAGGCTCCAGCTGACAGAAGGGCTTTTACCTCTTTGTCAGGACCCCTTAGAGAGAGGCTGAGTCTGTCCAGGGAGCTGAGTGAACAGGATTAAAATTTGGATACAAAAGGAAGTGCAAATCAGGCAGAAGCTGAAGAGTTTGGATCTCTCTCTCCTGTGCTGTCTTTCTTGAGCAGTCATCTTTAACAGGGCAAAGTGGCTGTAAATGCAGCATCTCACATTCTGGGCATTTTACACCCATTTACACCCAGTGGGCATTTGTATAAATGATAACACAAGCTTCTTCAGGGCTGAGAATTGAGTTGCATGGCACAGCCATGCAGTATGAGCGAACTGCAGGGAGAGTCTAAAAGCAGAGCAGACCACGAGGCGTGCGTAGCACGGTGCTGATGCAGACTGACTTCAGGTCAGCTCCGAGCAGCTGCGGTAACTTGTTCCTTATTCTCAGGCTCACTCAGCCATGCCCAATGCGTGCGATCAGGTCCTCACCGCTTCTGAAAGTGTGGCTTCTTGTCATAGTGGTGTGCTGTTGCATCCGTTGAGTAAAGATGTAAGCCAGTGGTGTTGTCAAAGTCTTCAATATCTTGAGGCACCTCCAAGGCCACGTGCTGCAGCAGAAGCAGGCAAAAATCACTGGGACTTAGAGAAGGAGCATTAGAAGTGGTGATCGGGGAGCTGGAACCAGGGCCACTGGCAGCCAGTTTTTGTGTTTCCACCTGAAAGACTCCCTGCTTTTCTGTCTAATAAAAATGTGTAACAGAAAACAGCTCTCCAAAAGCTACTCCAGTAAAGCGGTTGTGCTCTTTCCAACTGGCAGAGCATATTTCATACTGTGTTTTTGAATTCCTCCTCTTTACTTGTTTTTCCCCATGAGTCTGCCTCTCACTCCATTTTCACTTAATGTTTGCTTGTCTTTGCAATGTCTCTCTTTCCTGAGTTTCATTTCGCTATACTTTTCAAGGAACAGCAGTGATACTGAAGTCAGAAGCTCTAGCCTGCAACGTATATAAATGTAAAGTCAGATTATTGCAAAAGTGTTTGTAATTAAAGTGTCACAGAACATTTCACAGCTGATTGGTCCAAATGTGCAAATTACAGCCAAGGGAATAGCTTGTAATAATTTGCTGAAATGATTTCTCCCTCCCTCCCCTTTTTGTTTGCCTGAGGCCTGTGAAGATTTTCCTAGATTTTGTTTTAATCATTCCATGTATTCTCACTGTGTATTAGGGACTCAACACCTCGCTAATGCAAATTCGGAGCAGCTGTGACTGACTGCACAAGGTGTGCGATCTCTTCTCCCACTGCAGCGGAATGCCTTCTGTAAAATTGCTGATGCTAATCCTAACAGGGAATTTAATCGTTTTCTTTTTAATCTGGGAGAATAAGTTGAAAATTACTGGAATGTGAAAGAGGAGTGAGAACCGCAGAAGGATTCCATTAGTAATTAGTGTGGTTGGAAGTCCCACTTCTTTCTGCGTCTGCTATCCTCTTAACCTAAGGTCAGCTGACGTCATGTACTAGGTGTATCCACTGGATACAAGCTGTAGCTTTTCTGAAGGAATCAACACACAGACAATCAATGCTGTCAAATATAAGAGTTCAAATTTTCCTACTACTTGTCATTTATTTGCTGCTATTCCAGAAGAACACAATCCTGCAGACTTTCAAATTAAGAAATACACTTGAATCAACTTTCATAGCGCCAGGCATTATCCCAGACTGAGGTGTAAAGGACCGTTTGTTTTCAGTCTCATTCTCATCCCTGTAAAATGCATCTCGGAGAACATAACAGATTGTTAGACTGAGCTTTCTGACTTGCCGAGAGGATTTTATTCTCCAAAGTAACAAGCACCCAAATCAATCATCCAGCTTGTTAAAGCAGAATGGGAAGGCATGCAAAAACCTTAGAAAAACATTTTTGTAAGGTTTTTCTCTTGGTATGTTCCTTGTTCCTGTCTGTCTGCTGCTTAAATAACTTGAGGAGAATCAACAATATCACTTTTGCATCTTTTCCAGTCCCCATCAAACTCTCTGGATGCAAAACAGAAAGTAAGAAAAGATGACTTCTTAATTTAGCAGCACCCTAGGATCGGTAAAATTTCTGGTGCATGTCGGAGGAGTCACTGAGCAAAAGTGGAGACAGAACTGGGAGAGCTTTGGGCTTGGGAGATGGATGTGATTTCAAGGGAAGGCACACTTCGGATTCCACAGCCAAAGTTTAAAAGATAACCACTTTCAGCTGGTGTTATAGTAGTCCCTAGCCCTTATGTGACTGGTAGGAGAATCTTTGGGATGGCAAGGAGATACAGTTTTATGGCATAATTGATCCCATTTATGGTGTTAACTACCTGTGTAGCGATTGGAAAGAATCTGGCACTCAGCAGGTAGCCAGTTTTAAGAGTGTCAAGCACATAGAATAAGTAGCACAACCCTTGAAGCAGTCATTTTGCTTCACTCTAAACAAACTGGAACTGGCAGATCAGCCATACTGTCTCCGATTACCCAGAAAAGTGGGAACTGCAATAATTGTGCCTGGAGGTTGCAAGATATGTTTATTCACAGGATGCTATCAACACACAGCTGCCGGGTTTGTTCCCTTGCAGTACTGGGTTGCAGTAATTGTGCCTTGAAAGCCTGGGGTTCAGTTTTATCATGTCTTTCAGGTGCTGCTATTGTACTTTGGAACCATGTGAGGCAGAAGCCGTGTCTATACATATGTATGTGTTTAGATTTAAGCAAACACTACAGAAAAAGCAGCTATCCACTTGCAGTAGCTATGCTTACGGTGATTTATAAATATATCACAGGTGATACCTTACCACAAATAGTATAATAGCATTAAACAGTGCCGCTAAGACAGACAGCATAACACTCGTACTCCTATAGTAATGATCCCTTCCCACGCACTCTGCTGAGGGAAGCAGAGGGAAGGGAAGGAGCTGTGCTCGAAGCAGGCATTTGTGCATGTAAGTGCCTACACGAGTGCTTGTGTGGGTGGGGGATAAAACTCTAAAGCTGTGTTGATCCACAACGAGGTGATTAATCCCATGCCTCATTAATACGGATATATTGGTGACATTTTTCTTAGTCTCTTCAGCTCTCCTAGGAGTATCCTTGCAGGGTAGGCAATGTCCTGATCATCCCACACTGCCTGGATTAGTAGTATCTTTCAAGGGCTCACAGGACATTCGGCAGATCGAAGGCTCATGCCTTGTCTTCCAGGGTTTTTTTGATCCTTGTGGAAACTTCTCTGTTGGGAAATAAATATAACAGAGAATGTGTTGAAAGTAAATTTTGTAATACCAGAAAATATCTCTAAAAGAAGTTAAGAGGATTCAGTCATCAGTATGGTTTCTGGATATTTTGTTTGCTTAAGTTTTGCTTCATTGAAAAAGGAAACAATTACTATTGATTCTGGATAAATATATTGTAATGATGGTACTAAATTGGTATTGTAGTCATGGTGACAATAACTTGCAGGCCTTCAACTGTGATAAAAGACTCATTGTTATAGGTAGTATACAGAGACGTACCGAGAGCCTCACCTGTCTTGAAAATCTATCAGAATTTTGGACAGTGTTCTACTTTGGGGTTGTTCTTAACCAGAACAATGCCACCATGACTATTTCCTACTGCTGCAGAGGTATAAGTGGGCCCATGTTTTGGTGGAAAAACCAAGTTTCAGGAGGCATATAGACTATTTACATATTTTTCTTTATTTTTACAGCTTGACAGGCACAACAGTCCCTGACCTCATTGTCAGCACACACCACCAGATGTGGCTCCTCTTCCAGACAGACAGTGTCAGTAACCTGCTGGGATTCAAAGCAACATATGAAGGTAATTCAAGTGTCTCTTGGAATTTAAATGTTTTTAAAAAGATCGGAGGTAGGATGGGCCTAGTTGCTTGTGAGAAAGGAGCTTCTCAGAATATTTAAGCTCTCCAGAATTTTTGGTTAAAAATGAAGCTTTGCTCCAGTAAGAACAGCTTTTGTGATTTCTTTTCTATTTCATCTGCTTTGTTGAAAAAGAGTTGATGAGTTTCAGGTAACTGATGATGTCTGCAACAGACTGTGCAAAAATATGAGATTGGGTGATCAGTGGTTCCAGTAGATCAGTGGTGTGAACTACTTTAAAGTTTGACTAATCTGGGGAATTACAAAAAAATAAGAGTTAATTCTGAGACTTTTCTAAAGAAACTCTTGAAATGCATTGGGATGGGAATGCTGAACTCTGCCATAAACTTCTGTCCTTACTGTTGTCATAGGGATCTGCAAAGTTAGAGGAAGTGGTGGAGAAGTATTCCTTACTTCTAACTCATGTAAGGGACTGGTGATTCTAGCTGAAGATTTTTGTGGATCCCCGTTTTGAGGTGTTTCTAGATTTTCCAGAAATCCACATATTTTGTGGTCTCCATGTTAGCGAGGCAGGTCATTAGCTTCCTCTGCAGCACTGGTCCGAAGAATATGCTCCCCTTCTTCTGTTTGATAGCCAGACACCTGCAGAGGGGAAGCTTGTTCCCGTGGCGTGGCCTCAAGCACAGGAACACTTGCATCTTCTTTTTGGTTTTGTTGTTGTTGTGAATCTTTTTTCAAAGTACTTTCAGTTTTGTCTAAAACCTGCTGATACCAGGGGTGGCTTACTTGTTCAGCTCTGATGTCTAAAACCATGCCTTATCTGGACATGGGGTCTGACTGTGAAATGTCTGAGTTAACAGCAGCTTCCACTAGCATCAGCATTAACATTTAAATCAAACTGTTTCCCTCAAGAGCCCTAAATGCACATTAGCATTCATTCATATTTAAAATGTTTCCCTGGAACTTACTGTGTTTCAGGGAAGTGTCATACTGAGTTCCAGCCAGGACGTGACCATAGCAGTGCTGCTGATTGATGCTAAAGTAACAACAGTTAGGAGCCTGAAGGGACGTGACCCACCAGAAAACCTGATTAGACCAAATGCCGGTACGCCCAGGCAGGCTGCGCAGTGCCTTGAAAGGGGACTGGGTCATGTTGTTGGAGTATTTATGGGATTACAAGACCAGGTCAGCAAGAAAGTCAATAGAAACATAGGTAAAAGTTAATATAAATGAAAGAAGAAAAGGCACATCCAGCCTCATTGTACGGGGAGTATCGTAGTGGTGGTATTTCAGTCCTAGTGACTGTGACGGTACCAGCCTGAAAGCGTGCTTTTGGCAGTCACTGTGATGTCCGTCTCCTGCCCCAGTTGTCAGCGGCTGGTTTCTGGCAGCCTGGCAGAGCATACTGCTGCACCTCTACCTGCCAGCTGAGGGTGGGTGAAGGCACTCTCCAGCTTTGCTTTGAGATCTTGTCTCATTTGTGAATCTCATCCAGAGGGCAATGTGGGCATATTCTTCTAGTCACTTGATCGATCTTGTATTTACCCTATAGCGCAGTGCCTAAAGATGCAAAATACGTGATATAGAGACTTGGTTTCTGCTGTTGCTCATCTTCTGTGAGCTGTGGATCTGTGAGGAAGTTAACTTTTTCCTCCTCTGACTTGCCTTGATGTTATGGGTGGCTTCATCTATAGCAAGGTATTAGAAATAGGGGTTGCTCTCTGCCTGATCTTTTCCCTTTTCCTGGGCATCTTTGCAGTTTTCATATGACAGCTTCTTCACCTTGCAAAATGGATTTGAGAATGAACAAAAATACAGTACTGTGCCTGGCACTATCCTGCAGTTAAGTTGACCTCAGATCAGCCAGGTCCATAAAATTCTTTTAGCTTTTGCAAATGCTATGAGTTGCAAAGCAAGATACATTTAAGTAAGAGGCAATTAGCACTTGCCAAATACATTACGAAATTATACCCAACTTACTAACAAGTTTCAGTATCAGTTTTATAGCCACACTTCTTCCTAACTGTGAGAGGAAAATTACAGCTAATGGAGCTATATAAAGTCAAGACCAAAAATCTGCCTACTAGAAGAACAGAGAATTGCTTATAGAGTATTTTTAAATAGCCATACATCCTAAAATGTGTAAGTTTTAGTGTACCTTTTAAATATAATGCAATCGTAAAGCCTGTTGCTAGTGCTGAAACGGTTACGCCTAAGACTTACTGACACGCAGACTTAAGGACCTGTTGGAAGGAACATGCTCAGGAGGACAATATACCATCAAATGTTTAATGTAGAGTTAGTTCCTGGGGAGCAGGAACCAACCGGAGCATTTTGCTTCAGTTGTGGGTAAAGAGAGAACATATTTTGCACCAGGAAGAGTATACAAACCGTAAGATACCTGCGTTCAGGTTTTTCCAAGTCTGCACTACAAGACAGAATGCTTTTGCAACAGAGGTTCAGCTGGTACAAATCGGTGTGGCAGCATTGATTTTCAATTAAGCCGTGTCAGTCTGTTCCAGCTGAGGATCTGGCTCATTAATGTTCATGAAGATTACCTCTAAACCTTGTACGTCTAAACTGCAGCCGCGTTTATCCTTTTAAACAGACATTCTCCCATAACAGTGAACAATGTTTTTGGACTTCCAGTGCTTGTCAGAAGAAATCTGTACTAAGCTCCACTTGGCTGGAAAAGTCTTTTCTTTCTCACAACTGCAGTGAGCTGATCGGTGCTGCAGTTTAGTGCTTGACTTGAGGCTTACAGCCTCCTGGGGTCCCTTTTCTTTAAGACAACTTCAGAGAATACCTTCCCCTAGGGCAGGCTGGTGCATCATGGTTATCTGAAAGCTCCCAGGTCAACCTCGAGGTGGTTTTTCTTAAGTAATTCCTTCAGGTAATGTTTTCAGAACTTCTTGAGAAATTGAGGGTTTGTTGGACAGGATTCAGACTGCTATATTGGTTCGGCACTTCTGAAAATCTCACCTGCAATCCTTCTGCAATTATATTCCCCATTGGTGAACTGAGGATGCGTGGTCTTCCTCACAGGGGGAGGTGTGGGGAAAAATGTCCTTCTTCCTGATGAGCTTGAGGCAATAGTGTACAACAAAATCAACAATACAAAATTCTGTGATAAGAGAAATATTAAAACGTGAAAAAACAGAACAAACCTAGATTTTAATTTAATTTTATATTTAAATTATTTTTGTAGATTTTTAATATAAAGTAAAAACAATTTCAAATTAAAGCTGCATTTGCAGACACTCAAAAACACTTAATATAGTTTGGATTTCTGTTGGAATTGGGTTAGTCTGGGGTAGAGCTGACTAAGGTCTATGATCTGAATCACCAGCATGCAGCAGGCAGGGGACGATTAAGCAATATTTATTGTTGTTGGGATGCTGACAAAGTATTTGGCTCCAGAGAGCTTAGTGTTAGAGCTCAGACTTAGCCCCATGGTGCTAAGAGGCTTAGGAGCTCTGCCAAGCTGAAGTCTGAAGATTTCCTCTCCCGACCTTTCTGCTTTTTGTCAAGTTGGTGCTGCCCCAGGCGTTGGGGCAGATGAGCTTGCTGGGTGTCCACCTTTGTTTATACCTATGCGTTAGATGTGGATACAGAACTCTGCATAATGCCAGCTGACGGGCTGCAGATCAAGGTGTTCGTATGCATGTGCGTATGTCCTCCCCTCTGTCCTCATGTACTCGTGACCCAGGGTTGCACCCTGCTGCTGAGTGGCTGCAGATGTTTTACATTGATGTGCATCTTTTCTTAGGTTCTGCATTGCCTAACCCCCTGCAATATCTCAGCGTTGAAGTCTGTCAGAAAGCTTAGTGTTTGCTGCTCTGTGTTCCCATTAAATGTACTGACTGTGTCATAAAATGCTCCTGCTGAAACACTGCTGAATCGACAGAGGTGAAGGCTTTTAGCTTACGGTGTGCGGGCCTCAGCTGCTCTCCAGGTCATGTTACTTGTGCTTAAGTCTCATCTAAACTTCAGTGGGGCTGATCTGACATCACGCTACAGGGCTTTAATGAACGTGGTGGATTCAGTTTCCACCTTTGCCCTTCGACAGTGGCTTGGATGGGAGGGACAAGGCAAAACTGGAGAAAGAAGGGGGGCTTTCCTTCTTGCTTTATCCTCTCCTCCTCATCTCATTTCCTCATTAGAGCCTTTTTAACTCATTGCTGGAATCAGCTGAAAGAACTGGACAATAAGCTCCCTGCTCCTGGCTCATTAAAGATACGTTTCTAACTCTGTTAGCTTTCATTAGTTTAAACAAAGTTAATGTAGGTGCAAAATTGTGTATGTGTAAGACTAAGTATACTCTTAAGGGTCTTTCTGACTAAAGCTAATATTTGTGCGATTTCCTCAGGTATGGCTTCTAAGTGCTCACAAATCCCATGTCTTATGGATATATTTTCTGGACGCTGGCATTTTGCTGGCTCAGTGCTTGCTTGCAGCTCTGAGATCCTCATTTTCCTGCAGAGCTGAGCCAGGAAGGACCAGAAATCCTGTGCAACCCTAGGAAAACAGCACCTGCAGGTGTCTGCAGTGTTTCTGCACAGCTTTGTGAAGGGACAGAGGCGCAGTGGTGGTGCTCCCAAAGCAGGTCCTTGCCCATGCAGTCTGGGGTTCCTGCTCTGAGCTGCCCTGCAGGTGTGGGCTGCCTGCTGCACGCTCAGTGAGGTGCCCAATTCCACCACCCACCTCCAGGAGACAAACAGCATAAAGAGTTGATGAAAAATTTCTGGTGAAACATCTTCTGTTAGAAAATACTGTTTTGTTAAAAACGTATCTGCATGATATAATATTTGATGGAGAAGTTTTGAAAGATTCATTTCAACTAGTTTCATTTAAATTATGTCAAAACACTTGATTTAGATGTTCTTGTTTAGTTTTGACTTCTATTATTGTAATGTGGAAGTGATTTTACTTAAACATTCTTCAGGTGAAATATTTCAATCATACTGAAGTAGCATGTTTTGATATTTCTGAATCACTTTTTTTTGAATTTCTGCTCTGCTAAATATCTCATGAATTTTATTGAGTATGAAAAGAAATATAGAAACCAAGGAATATTCTCAGGACAGAAGTTCCATTTTAAGTCCTCTCTACTGTAACAAAATGTGCTAGCTTTGCATGCTGCTAACAATGAGATCATGCGCATGGTGGAAAACACGAGCTCTAATTCTTGTCTCTCCCAGACTTAAATCTGTGACTTCCCACTCTCTGTAGAGATGTTCCAGTTGGGTTCATGCAGTGTGACAGAAAAGGACTGCAAGAGCCAGAACTGGGGGGAGACCATTGAACCAGCACCTTTGAGAGCTCCTGTGTTACCTTTATTTTTTCTCAGCAGAGGGTCAAAAGGGAGTTATTTTCTTTCTCTGCTTGGCTGCATTTTTTCTGAGTATGTGGTAGCCTGAGCATGTCCTGATTTTACAATGGCACTGAATATGCTGAAGGCTTCTAGCTCCCGTTGCCTTCTGCAGTACCTGGAGCTGCTTAACAAAACGTGTCTGCCCGCAGCCCCTCCATGCTGCTCCCGTGGCTGCTGCTCTTCCAGCGCCGCAGATCAGTGCGAAGGGAAGGAGTTCCTGGAACCTTAGCCTTGGGAAACGCAATGGCAAAACTCCACGGGCTTTAGAAGGTCAGGGCTCTGCTGTCTGGAGCCAGGTGCAGACAAGGATGGTGCAGAAAGACCCCCTCCTGTATCCAGAGCCCCCTGCGTCACAGGCATCAGTGGGAGTCGCAAGTGGAGCCGCTGGACGGGAGGCACCCTGCAGGACAGCTTGTTGTCAGTGCTATTTGCTGGTGCTGTATTTCAGGGCTTCAAGGTGTGAGAAGGAATGACATGATAAAAATTGGTTTTTAAGGGATGTTGACTTCTAGCAGAAAAAGTTATCAGCTTCCTGCGTCTGTGCCAGGTCACAATGATGCATGTTTAAAATCTGCATTCCACCCTTTAATCTTGTTACCATTTCATGAGTTTTGAAGCTCAGTTCTCTTTCTGTGATTTACACTGTGTCTTGCTTTTTTTTTTTTTTTTGGTAGAGTAATGTACAGTTCAGTGCTACTTTACCATCTGAACTGTTTTTTTTTTGTCCCTCATGTGCAAGTACAAATCTTCAAAGTCTGGATTTTCAGAGTCCACAGGAAGATGCATAAATTCTGGCTAACTGTTTTCAGTGACAGACAAAAAGAAGAGAAACCTCTGTCATGAAAACTTTTCTATTAATACTAATGTATGTTACATTATTTTGGGGATGCTTCATTATCTGGCAGTGACTTTTTAGTTCAAGATGCATACAGCAGTAGCAGAAGCTAGATGCCTTGCTGTGACTTCTATTCATACTACACCTGTATGCCTGAAGTCAGCATAATAATGAGATGGTTGTTGTTATTCAAACCAAATTGGAATATTAGATGCAGTAATGCAAATCTCAGATTATGCGATTTTCTTCTGTAAAGAAAATGTCATAAAAGAAGCTTTCGATTTGGTGTAAGAAATTGAAAACGAGGAGAAAAGACAGCAAGGCTGATCATGGATGATGGGGATAAAAACCAGCGAAGGCTGGAAGGCGAGGTGAACGTGAAGCAGATGAATAATGCTGGAGCACTAAGAAGGCTGTAAAGGGATGAGGTTCTGTAGCTGGTGGTGATACAGAGCAGGAGATCCTTTTGAAATGAAATTGCATGGAGCAGCAGATGGCAGCAAATTGTGTCCATGACTTTCTTGAAGTTAAAATACAGGCACAGCAAGAGATTAACGGTGTGTCCGCTCACAGGAAGGTGTCGGCTGTCAGCTTTGGGACCACACGCAGAAATGGGAACAGGGATGGTGAGGGGGGGAGCAAACAGCAGTCCCACAACAGACCGTGCCCACGTCCTCATTGCCGAGGGGTTCAAGGTCTGGCCGTGCTCAGTGGCACGATGGTATGTCTGGTTTGTCCTCGAAGCAAAGGCAGAGTAAGATCTCCTTGGCTGTCGCTGTGTTTTCATTCGGGTCCTTGCCAAGCACACGCGGGGCAGATGCACTCCGCACTGCCTGGGCTCAGAGCTGTCACCTCACGGCCTCTGTTTTCCTTTCTTTCAGAGATCGACCAAGGGAGCTGCGGGGACCCTGGAATACCGGCCTACGGCAGGAGAGAAGGGTCCACGTTTCGTCATGGGGACAGTTTGAAGTTTGAGTGCCAGCCTGCCTTTGAGTTGAAGGGCCAGAAAACAATTACCTGCCAAAAGAGTAGCCAGTGGTCTGCTCAGAAACCAGTCTGTGTTTGTAAGTCAGTGAGGAGATGGCTCTGAAGCATTGTCGCTCTGTGGTGAGGTGGTCACGTGGACGCTGTCTGCGTGCTCTGCTCGGTCAGCTGGAGCTGTGGGTGGCGTTTGTCTTGGTCTCTTGGAAGGGAAGGGAAGAGCAAGGGCGCAGCACCCACGTTCAGCCGTTGCCCCGTGCTGGCACTGGGTGCACTCGCTGCCCTGCCCATCTGCCCTCCCGGAGTTTTGGTTGAGATTCATTCTGGAGACAAAGTAGGACTTTGTAGCCAAGATGGGGCATCAACAACAACAAAACTTAAAATCTATTGAATTTTGTTCTATTTTTTGGCCATTTCATTTTCTTTCATTATCTGCCAATATTCAGGCTCCCTGCTGCTGGACCTCGATTTTTAATTTGTTGCATGGGTTCTCAGTAGAAGTAGGATATTATGCTCTCAGTCGTGACTAAGGGTAACGTTTTCACATCCAAATGGGTGTTATGTGCACAGCCCCCATTGGTCTCGTTGTTCTTTGAAGATGCAGTGGGCAGTCAGTGTTATCATATTGACTGAACCTTTGTTCAGAAACAGTGTTGTATTTGAGCATTACCAAAACTCGCAAAAGTGTATTTTCTGTGACTGAAGACAAGCAAACTCTTCTTTTTGTCTCATTTCTTCTTAGCTGGCAGTGCTAACTGTGCTTAGCTGGCCTTGTCTTTGAGCAAATACTTTTCTCTAGTGGAGTGAGATTGAGCCTAGCAAAAAAAAAAAAAAAAAAGGAAATAAAAATTCACTTGAGCAACAGACAGAAGACAATAGTTATGGGGGGAAAAGGATACAGAGAGAACAGAAATGTTAATTTTTAGAAGTGTGTACTCACTGTGCAGAGAAATACATACATTGGTGTTAGATACTCAAGCATAAAATGTTCATTTGTAATGTGACAGAACTTCATCCATGCCAAAGATATTGTGCAGTTGATGGGCAGGGATCAAACCCTGTTGCTTCAGAGCTGAATTTGGGTTCTTCAGGAGCTGCAGGGGAAGCAGGAGCTTTAGCATCCCTGCAAATTGCAATTTATGGGAGAATGTGGGCATCAGTTTTCAAGTAAGTGCCTTTCTTTTCAAACTGTAATTTATGCTCTGAATATTTGTGTATGTATGTTTGGGGAAAGGAAGCAATTACGTTTGGAGTTTTTCCTTTTCCAGATGCCATGGCTGTGTTCCTACTTGGTTTTCTCCATGAACAAATCAGCTAAGAATGCTGATGAGGAAAATGGAGTTTCCCTGGATATCTTTGGAGTGAGAAGTGTTAGACCATTTCAGTGCTTAGCTTCAGAAGCTTTTTCTCCTTTCCCAGGCTATGAATTCATCAGAACAGCTGGTAGTTTGGCTGAGGTTTTTACTGATAGTTTGTGGTGAGACTAAACCTGTTGTTTGTGCCTGGCGTGAGGTGATGTTTTCATAGCAGTAGTAGAGCAGACTTCCCAGCAAAGTAGGATTGTATTTTTTTGTAGGTACATACTGAACAAGGGCATCAAATCAAGCTCCAATTTGCCAATGATCAGCTGTCCTTGCAAAGTATAGTACAGGCATGAATCTTTTAGTTAAAATAACGCCATTGCATTCTGTTCTCTGTGACCCTCCAGCTACGGGTATTTATGAATCAACAAGGTGACATGCAGGTGGTGGAAAAAGTATTTCATAGCCTTCTTACTTACTCCCTTGCCTTCAGGTTTATTCTAGATAGCGTCTAATTGGAGTGCATGAATCAGAAGAGGTGACATGACAAAAGGCATAACCTGGCATGAAATCTGTAGTGGAATTAGCAACAACTCTCTATAAATATTGAGAGACCATTAAATGTAGTGAATATCAGATAGGAAAATAAGGTAACCTGATTTACGTGCTGCTAGTTGGAATATGCAAACAATTCAGTGCTTCTGATAGGGCCTGCAAATGCATGACAAATGCCGAAGAAGATTAAACAGCTTGCTATGGTGCGTCCTGCTGTCCTGAGCAAGTGATTTATGAGCAGACAGAATTTATTGTGGAGAACTCATTTCCTGAGGCTTTGATGACAAAGCAGCTCAAACCATTAAGTAATATGTTGACTTACTGTAACGGATTCTTAATTTGTGACTCTGTGCCTTCATGATCACAGAACTACCATCTTCATCCTCCTTGTTGCCATTGCATTCCTTGACTGTTCACGGTAAGCACGTAGATCACTGGAGAAACTTTGCAAGACTTGTTGATGCATGTACTCTGCCATCCCTTACAAAGCAAGGTATCCCTGGCCCTGTTGTGTGTGTTCGGAGTGGTGATCTGAGATGCTTGAAACAACTGCACTGGAGCCTGAGAACATCTAGTGCCGTAACAGTAGCACATCATCCATCTGTAGGTATACTCTGGACTTGGAGTCTGCTTCCCTGCAGTGTGGCAGGCTGGGTATCAGTGATGTGTGCGTACTGAAGACCTCTCTTTCTCCCTGTTCTGCCACACCTTGTAGTGCTCAAGTCAGGTTTGTACTTAACTGTTCTTCACTGATGTTTGCATTTCCAAAGTTACAGAACTGTGCAATCTGTTAGAGGCTAAGGCAGTTCTCCTGACCCAGGGTGACGCAAGTCATTGCTTTCTTCCAGAGAGAGCCACATTCAGTTTTCTTGAAGTCTTAAAGGACAGCAAAATGGGCTTAGGAGATGTCATGTGGATAAACGTTACCTAAGGGAAAGCATTGTGCTGCTTAGATGAAGTTTGTGCTCTGGTGGTAGGAACTTGCAAGAGATATAATATTCAAGCTGAAGTTTACAGTTACCTGTGGCTGAGGAGATTATTACGTTTATAAACAGGGAGCCAGCCCATAATTACAGATATCACGGGGAGCTGGTGAATTGTTCAGATATTGCAGAGAGAATGATGATGAAAGTCCAGGCAGACATCAGGGAGCAGAGCATTGCAGTAGTGGCATAGCTTCCAAATACGTGGTTGGAATTGCTGTTACACATCCTCATGTGTCACAGAATCATAGAACGGCTCGGGTTGGTGGGACCTCAGAGGTCATCTAGTTCCAACCCCCCTGCCGTGGACAGGGCTGCCAACCACTAGCTCACTCGATCAAACTGTCCAGGAACCCATCCAGCCTGGCCATGTATAGCAGGGAAAAACTCATTTTCTGAACTTCATGTGAAATATTGCGGTAGAAAGCCTTGCTACAAAGCATTTTATATGACCAGAATCTGTTTGCTTGCTAAGGAAAGGAAGAGGTGACATCCCTGTTGCAGCAGGGTAGTGCTCTCAGAGGGTTTCTGCAGCAGTTCAGGCAGTCAAAGAAGGTTCTCAGTTATCCCTCTCTGGACCCGCCAAGTTATTTAAAGTTACATAAAACATAGAGAGATAAAACACTATGTAGATTCTGATCGTGATGTGTTGAGCAAACCTGGGTTGGAGGTTTCTGCCCTGAACTGAGGGGTGTTCGTTTGGGTGCTTGTCTGGGGCTCCACGGGGGCTGGGGATAAATAATGGCATGTATGTGTGTATATGTATATTTGTGTGTGTGTGTTAATTTAATTGGAGGGGCCATAACTGGAGTTGTGCTGGTGCAGCCTCCAGAGGCTTTATGTCCATTGCTCTGGTAATAACAGGGGTCTTAGTGATGCTGTGGCCCTGCTTTAGGATCTCCGTTGATTTCCAGTGATTTTTCTTTGTGTGTGCTCATGAACTTTATTTGTATTGCAGGCCTATTTAGAGCAGTGGTCATGCATAAGTTTCCTTCATAAAGATGCAGGAGGCGTCTTCCAAAACATTTCCAATTGAAATTACATTAAGTTGTGCGTGTTCTTCTTTGCTTTTGGAGCAGATGCTATGCTTCCTTTCCTTCTTGTTCACTTGAAAACCTCAGCCATAGCTGCGTCATCTTCCCTGGTGTGCTCTTGGTGGCTGTGATGCGCAGTCACCGAAAAGCAGCGTGCCCACTGCAGCTCTGCGGTGCCTGCTAGGAGCTGCATGTTTGCTCTCAAACCAAACTGAGCCAGCAAAATCCTTCGTTGCTGAGTTTCCTCCACTAGGAGTTTGCTGGATCCCCTGTCCTTCATGCCGATGTGTTCCACCAATGCAGCCAGCTTCGGAGGTGTTTTTGTGCATTTTTCCAGTCTTTTCATACATCTGATGTTCTTTAATAACATTGTAGAAGCTATCTCCTCTTTAGTGGTAATCACTTTTTTTGTTAATCCTCTGTTGGCGTGTTATACCTGCTGAACAATCTTAGCTCCTCTTTGCAAAGAGTGCAAGCTTTAGTTTCGAGCTGAGTAGCAAACCTTTTGTGTGCCCTGTCTGGTGTAAGTGTTCAGGTTTCGTAGCCGGAAATGCAAAGTGCAGTAGATGTTTTCTAGCAATGTGCTGAACACAGCCATGTAATTTTATATCACTTGACAAGTTTTTCATTTAGCTCTAAATTAAGTTGTCAATTGCTCATTATTTTCTTTATTTCTTTCTTTTTCTCTTTTATTCTTTTCCTGCCCACTATTCACTGTAACCTGCAGAGCCTTCCCTGTGAAGAGTAATTTGGAGAACTGTGTGTCTCAGGTTAGCAAGGATAAAAGCATAGTCTGCCTTTTAAAAACAATAGATTTTAACACTGAACGAAGTTAACCCTTGGAGCAGTGTACTGCAGGCAGTGATGGTTCTCCACACCTGAGCACTTAAGCTGAGATTGGATGCTCCTTTCTGGACATGTGCATGAAGGAGGAATTGCTTCATAGTTTTGTATTACGGAGGTGGATGGATAAAATGATGAGAATGATCCGTAATTATACAGTAATTCTTTAATCAGAAATACTAGAGAATTTTCTGTTAAGGGAATTGAGATTTTTTTCATTTTAGGGGAGATTTTTTAGACTTCTGAACTGTAGTGTAGGCTCTTATTCTTCCTGCAAAACCTGGTGGATTGCGTTCTTTCCATACTTCGTTTTTATTCTTAATTCCCCTTTTTGCAGTGCTGGTGCAACAGTGAATGGTACCTCACAAGATGTGTCACCCTTCTGCTGTGAACAAATTCTCTCTAGCTAGCGTTGGACTTGTTTATCTGCTTGCAGGTGCAGTTGCTTTTAGTGGATTGTGGAAGAAGTGTAGGGATAAGTTTTACTTCCAAGCTGTTTGTGTTTTTTTGTTTCTGATTTTTCAATTGATGCTTTTATGAAGGACCCTGATACAATGTTCCTGAAATAATGGCAGAGGGTTGCTCCAGTTGCCTCTGCCATACAATGTGGAAAAGGGAGCTGTAGGTAACCTCAGCCTACAGAACGTGCTCATTCTCACTTCAGCAAAGCAGCCGGTTGCACTCGGGTTTCTGCAGCTAGTAGCCTGCCAAGGAAGGGGATTGTTGCCTGCTGAGGCCACTTCCAGGGCTGAGATGATTCATGCGTTGGCACAGATGTGTGTCCTTCAGGACCTGTTAGTGCCCTCTGCTCACTGTAGACCTGAGTTGGGTTCAAAGAAGAAAATCTGCTGAGATGCTCCTTATCTAAAGCCTGTTTCCCTGAGCCCCTGAGACCCGTCCTTTCTGCAGCAGTAGGTGAAGCAAATTAAATGAAGCTAGGATTACCAAGATCTCTGTACACATAAGGGATTTGCAGGTTTTGTTAAGAACCTTGTTTCATGTTTGCAGCCATGTAAGACTATTTTGTTCTTAAAATTAAGCAGGCCACTTTCCCTCAAAGTCCTGGTTCTGTGTTGCAGGCCCAGTTCATCAAAGCACTGAGATTTAAATGCCTGCGTAAGTAAACATACATGTTTAAGTGCTGTGCTGGGCAGGAATGCACTGAAGCACCTTCTTAATTACAGTGAATGATATTCTAATTGTCCCCTGTGCTGCCCTGCCATGTTTCCGGTGTAGCCTAGGTAAGAATTCTATTTTTCTTTTCTGTGGCCTTAAAAGGCTCTTCTTGGGGGCTGCTGCTTCTGCTGTTCCCATGAGAGTTATGTCAAATAAGCTGCATGTCTTCCAGCAGGACACTGGACAGTTCAGTTCTGTTTCCCTTGGGCCTATATCTGTGGGGAGGTAAGCTCCCCCTGTGTCAAACCGGAGCCTGTTTTCCTCTCACTTCGTCACTGAGTTCTGCTTAGCCACTGAAGAGCCAGAAGAAATAGTGTCCTGCTGTGAGCTACTGCTTTGTGTATTCTCATGGTGTCTGTCAAACTGTTAAGGGCTTGGGGAGTTTTCTTTTCCCAGATCCTTGTGCAGCCAGCCTACTTCAGCAGGGAAGTCGCAGCATTGGGAGCGGAAGGTCTGAGGTGAGGCTGCCGTGCTGGGCAGGTGGTGTTCCAGCACCACAGTCGGCTCTCCCAGCTGCAGCAGGGATGCTCTCAGTGCAGGCAGACTGCACAAGGCAAGAACTGGATTCAGGCCACAGCAGTGCGTGCAGGCACTGGAGGCTCCCAGCTGTGCACTCATCAGGAGGATGCACTTGGTTGGTCTGTCTCCATGCTTGTTGTTTTACTGATTGAATCTGTGGAACTGTTACCCTGATAGCGTTTCACGCTGCTGTAAATGAGCTGTCCTGTGCCAAGGCATCTGTCCATATCCCTGACTGCAGTTGCTCAGCATGGTGTGTTGTCTTTCTTCACGCAAGTCTGAATCTGAAATGATATTTACTGACTTTATTGGTGAGGGGGTCATCTTTATATCCTTCTCATTTGAGTGAGGCGTGGGTTATGTTGCTAGCTTCAATTTAGTCTGCAGAGAAGTTTCCTTATGCCTGCCTTATTTTAAAGTAATATTTTACATGTGGGGTTGGTGTTTGAGAAAGCCCCAATGGTACACTTCCAATTTGCAGGTAGAGTTGATATGTGCAAGTTTACTTTTAAGGCTTGTTCTGTTGCTTCCCACAACCATGCTTCACCTGAGGCTGACCCTCCCTGCACACCTCTGCTGTGCTCAGCCACCATCACCCCTCCTGCACCTGTGTGTGTGCAAGTGCCGAGCTCTTTCTTGTTTTACAGCAGTCACCCTTCATGCACTCGGTGTGAAGAGATGTGTGACTTGTGGAGGA
The DNA here is from genome assembly GCA_013399715.1 of Alectura lathami. NCBI lineage: Eukaryota > Metazoa > Chordata > Aves > Galliformes > Megapodiidae > Alectura > Alectura lathami. The sequence goes on along the minus strand of VXAV01011136.1, from coordinate 117,360 downwards.
GACTCGTGTCCTGGCCTGTTGCACAAGCAGCTCCCAGCCTGCAGAAGACAAATGTGCTGCAACAGTTGTCAGGTAGCTCCTGGTGCTGCAGCAGAGGAAGGATGCTCTGCTAAATCGCGAAGGAGCAAAAAAGGAAAGGTGCATAACAGGACGACTGCCAGCACTCCTAGTGCTAGACTGCTTCAGGGGTTTTGCCAAAAAGTAACAATTAAACTTAATCTTCTTGTGGACACCACCACCAATTCCTAAGAGAGACTGCAGATCTGAACTGCAGTGAGGGTGAGATTCCCTCTAAAATATTCAGGGACACATGAAAAGGATCTCAGCGTCATGCAGAAGCCTTGGAGCACCTCCTGAATAACAGATGGCTGCAGAAACCCTGTCAGACAAGCAGCCCAATGCTGCTCATGCGGATCAGCATCTCCCAGTAAGTTTAAGAGCTTAGCATTTTTCCCAGTAACCCAGTCCCTGCTTCTGTTTTGAGTGGTTAGAAGTGAAGCCTGCTTTGGCATTGTAACTCTCTTCCACATTCACAGAGGCTTCTCTACAGTCTATTTTAAGTGCATTGATGGTATTTTTCTCAAGTTCTGGTACCCAAACCCTGCCTATTTTTCTTTCTTTTTAACAAAACTGCTTTCCCAACCCTGGCCAGCTGCATGCTGGCAGTGACAGCTCCTCCATCAGAGTGAAGTGAAGAGTTAGTTGCTCTGCAGTAAAAAAATGTTCTCCTGGTTAATATTTGCCCCAGACTCTATTCCCTTTCCTCCCACTGGCCCTGCTGGTGCCTCAGGGTTTAAGAAGGAAAATGCATTGTGATGCAGATGTGTTTACTGAAAGCAGGTACAAAAAAAAGGAAAATACAAAATGTAAAGCACTTTATTTCTCAGCTGGAACCAGTGCCCTGAGGTTCCAGCTCTGTTAGCTGCTGGGGACATGTGCTTCCCAATGTGAGGAGTCAGTTATTAACCAGGCTCCTGCTGAGGTCCTGCTTTTCCAGTCCATTATCAACCTATGTCTCAAGGAGGGATCTACTTAGAATGAAAAGTAAGGCAGAAAGTATGTTACTGTCTTCAGGTTCTGTCCTAAGCAATCAGAGGCTGTGGGAATGATATCCAAAAACTGAGAGAGAAGTCAGGATTTTTTTTTACTGTTTCCATAGAGACTGAGCTTACTACAATGATGCTCTGCTTTGTTTTCAGCTCTTGAATCTGGTGTCTTTCCCGTTTCCATCCGCTGGAGGAGCGTGCTCTCCCCAGGATCAGCCCTAGATTCTCATGTGCAGGATGAGCAGAGACGAAGCGTCTGGAACCATCAGCTTTTGAAGGCAAAGAGAAATGAGTTGTGCTTAGGCTGACCAGACAAATGCAGAAATTGCTCCTGGCTGAAAGCACAGAAAAAAGCAGCAGTGCTGGAGGATAATTGCCAGACAGCCTCCATGTTCGGCTGAGCCGTGAGCATTGCTCATGGGACCGTTGGGCAGTGCAGTCTTGGCACAACCATGTGTCTCTTGACTTTCCAAGACAAACAATGAGCTGCTGCTTCACTTTCCTACTGCTCTAAATGAAGGCAGAATATTATAGATTGTGATGACTTAAATAAACATCTTACACTCATCCATTAATGATGTGGGTCTCATTGGCTTTCTTAGGCAGTCGACTTTTTCTGCCGAGTTCTGCTGTGATTTATGCTGCTGTATTTAATAAAAGCATTTTTCTAATTGCTTTTGCCTTACTTCATCAGTAATAATAATTGATAAAGGTCAGTATAAATTTGAACCTATCTTATGCACATAATGAAATGTCCTCTCATAACATTTAAGAGTACCCATAATAAATATTAATTAAAATCTTTTAGCTCAAGGCCTCAGAATTGCAAATATTCCTAACTCAGTGTTCCTGACAGACAGGCTGCAGGCAGCAGGGCTGACCTCTGTCTGCCAGGTTTCAGGTGACTGCTCACTCCTTGGGGCATTTTGTTCCTGCCTGTCACAGATGCACGGAACAGCATGAGACAGGTAATGTTCAGCTGTCTTCTACCTTTCTTGGGTACTGTCATCTTTGTTCTGATGGCACTTTTCAGTGGCCTTGACGTATTGCTAAACAGCTGCTGCTTCTGTGAGTGTCCAGCAAAGCACTTGGATAAAGAAGGGAGGCTGGAGTGGGATCACAGCACCAGCTCTGGCCAGAGCAGCCCCACACCAAAACTCCCTTCTCATGCTGAAGAAAAACCTCTCTTTCTTGAAAAAATGTAAATCCATAAAATCTTCATGTCACAGATGGCGCGGTGTTGATAGCAAACCTTGTGGATCAGCGTCCCTGGGGTGAGCTGCCAGCAGCAGTAGTAGCCCTCTGGGAGGCAAAGCCGAGTGCCCTGCTACAGGGAGCCTGTACCTTGGGGTCCTGCAGCAGCTGTGGGTTTGGGATGTGTGGCCATCCCACAGCCTGCAGCTTGGCTGTCTGCTACACTTGTTAGTTTATTTTGTGGAAAACGGGAGTTGTAATTTACTTCCCTGCAGTGCAGGCTTCTGGGGGGTTTGGCTGTTATTTTTTTAATCTGCCATTTTATATTATCTAACAAAGATAGTTACTTACTCTGCTTTTTCTTTCTTTTGTCAGCAAGTTCTTTGCTGCTGTTATTTGCTGAAGTGAGCCACCGGCACTGTGCCATAACAGCTGCGCCAGGAACTGTACCTCTCTGCAGCTGGCTTTGTAATACTATAGGTCCTATATGAATGCTGGTTTACCACTTTGAACTTAAAAAATTATAGGAGATAGCTAACACCTGTGAGTTCTCACTGCTAAGATGTTTGCGTATGTTTGCATTTATTTGCAATAAGTATTTGTAGGCAGATTATACCAAGCTTATGCTGACAGAATTATTTGTGAGTATCCCTTGATACTTTGGCATCTAGCAAAGAACCAAAATCCTGAGGATATTTTGCAGTTTATGTTCTCTTTAATCTGTTCTCTTGTTGCTGAGAGTAGGAAATGGATTGTGTAGCTTTTAGCCTTGATAACGTCATGGTAACGTCCATCCTATTTGATCTAAAACCGTTAAGCGTTGGAGGAAGACGGAGGGAAAATAGTAGAGGGAGGGTGAGCATTGAACCAAATAATTGTATAAATGCCAAACTCAAACCAATCTTATCCTCCGTGTGATGTCCTTTTGCTAGGAATTAGTGAGATCTATGTTGCAAGTAATGGATTTTACCCCAAGGGTGCATGGTGGGGAAAAAGATGAGTAAAGCATACATACATAAACTATCCAGAACGTTGAGTAGGTACCACTTAAAATGCAGCCTTGCTTTTTTGAATTAATGGACCTTGTCAGCTGAAATACAGTATATATTGAAAACTCTTGAGAGCTAAAGTTTTTTTCGTATGCACTCTTCCCCTCAACTTCATTTTAAGATGGTTTTTAATTATTTCCATGGGAATGGCAGTCTGGTTTGATACCTCATTTTGGTGCCTCACTGAGCCAGCAGAAGTCAGTGATTTATTTGCAATGGGAAGGGAGCTGCAGACTGCAGCGGGCCAGCACTTGCTTTGAGCTCCCCAGGCTCCTGCACCTGGGTCAGGGCCTGGCAGGCTCTGGGGCTGTTCCTTGTGCGGTGCAGCAATTTCCACCAAAACCATCATTCTTCAGTGCCCATTTCAGCACAAGTGTAAAAAGCTTGATGGACAAAAGTGAAACTTCTCAGAGGAGGTGACAGTTTATTGCCGTATCATGCAAATACTAAATTCAAGATGGGGATGAAAATTCTATTTAGCCCATTGAAAAGTAAACTAAAGGGAGAGGTTTTTAAGCAGCTCTGAAAGTCTGTGCTGTGCTCAAAGTGCATCTGCAGCTCATGCACTGAAAGGCCAGGGTGCAGACTGCAGCAGAGGAGCCTGGAGCTCGACACGGACTGAGAGCAGAGCTGGTTCCTGACTGTGAGTTGTATGGGTTGTGCTGGCTCGTGGCCACAGCAGAAGCCATTGTTGCTTCTAAAGCTAACATTTATTTCGTACTGGCTGCAGTCCCACATTTGATTTCTCTTGTAGGATTTTGTGCTGGAGTTGCAGGTGAATTTGCCTGCAAAGTATCAAATCCCCACCCGAATGACACTTCCTTCGTGTAGCAAAAGAAACCTGTTCCATTGTGCACAGCACAAAGCCTGTACGGACATATGGGGCAGTGTTGTGCTGGGCTGGAAAACTGCAAGTCAGCCAAAACCAGGGTCTGGAGATGAGTTTGAAGTCACTTCTTCCCCATGCAAATAAATCACTGACAACCAGCAGTGAATGGAGCACTGAAGCCCTTCCTTTCTTGAATTTTTCCTCAGAAGCCAAGCAATTGGGAATTTGCAGGAATCACCCCGCTCAGGGGATGAGGGGGAGTGGGGAAACATGGCAGCATCTTGTGGAAGCATTGTGCTGTGTGATTGATGGTGATTTCTCATTGCAGTTTCCTGCTTTTTCAACTTCACCACCCCGTCTGGGATTGTGCTGTCACCAAATTACCCTGAAGAATATGGAAGCAGCTTGCACTGTGTTTGGTTAATTATAGCAAAACCTGAGAGCAGAATTCACTTGGCTTTCAATGATTTTGATGTGGAGCCTCAGTTTGATTTCCTAGCTGTGAAGGACGGTGGAACTGCTGAGTCGCCGGTGCTAGGCACTTTCTCAGGAAGCCAGATCCCCTCCTCTTTGACCAGCAGCGGCCACGTCGCCAGGCTGGAGTTCCAGACTGACCACTCCATGGAGAAGAGAGGCTTCAACATAACCTTCACCAGTAAGCACTCAATCCTTTGGTTTTCATTTCAAGCTCCAGATTCTTGTTGGATACCTGTTGGCTAGAGACTGATCTTACCAAAATGACTGCAAATCCAGAGTAAGTCTGGAAATTGGGGGTTACGTCTGATTTGCAGTTGGGTGATAGAGGATTGGTTTCAAGCTTAGACTTAGTTGCACATGTTCTTTCTGCCTTTGTTGTCCAGTTTAGCCCTGGATTATCTGTCCATGGAGCGTCACATCAGGCCCCAGCTTACTTTGTGCTGGAGGCTTTCTGCTTTCCCTCTGCACTCAGGTCGCTGGGGTGAGGCAGTGCTTGGCGCTCAGCTGGACGTGGCTGTTGGGTATCAGGTGGCTGTTTCCATCCTCAAAGCTGTTGTCATTTGCTGACTGCTGTAGGTATGCAGGACTTCAAACACTGAAGGAAACGTGTTGCAATGTCGTATAATATAAAGCATTGAAACTTCTACAGATATATTTGGCTTCACGTAAGTCTAGCCTTCAAATCTCAGACGAATGCCATGGTAATTTTATCCTCATATTGTCCTATGATTTTCTAAAGAGCATTGTTAAACCTATTCATTAGTACTGATAAATGAGTTTGTTGTAATAGCCTTTATTGGCACAGCTAAATTAATAGCTTTTCTAGCTGCGATTGCAAATCCTTTATTAAAAAAAAAAAAAAATCAGCGATCTTAAGAAGTCATTTGCCATGCTACAGCAGGCTAAAGGCTCATCAGATGAAACAATGTGCACGTGGTAGTGCAGCGTACCCAAGATCTAGGCCTAGATGCTGTTAAATTAGGAGATCCCTCCTACAGCAGCTGGCAGTGCAGTAGGCATTTCTGATCTTTTCATACCCATGTTGGGAGCTGTCGCTGTCCCTTGTACGAAGACATTTTTAAGCCTTTTTTTTTTTTTGTTAGTGTTGTAAATGACTCAGCTACATATGAGTTAATCTGTTCTGACTGTTTGAAATGCCAAAAGGGAACTCCTGAGCCTTTTTCAGACACCTTGCTGTTCTTCCCTTCTGCTTAGATGTGAGACAGGAGACAACATATTGCTACAAGTTCCAAGCGCACAAGGAAGGGATTGAGCCTTTGTTTTCCCCTTTGGCAGCGTATAGTAACAAGCCATTGTAAGAGAGAAGATGCTTTGTGGGAAATCCAGAACTCATCTGAGTCTGGTCAAGTGCATTAAAGAAAGTAAAAGCATGTGGGTGTAATTAATCTGGGGGCTTTAATCGTTTATGTGCTGTTCATCTCAGAGGACCACCTCCTAGCATTGAAGATATAGTACGTAATTATACACCTAATGGGAAATTAAGGGTATAGACTTCTTTTCTGATTGGTTGGCTGGCCTAGTTTTTAACTACAGGAAAAGGGCAGTCCTTTAAATAGAGCTGTGTGTCTGTGCAATTCCGTCCTTAACTTTGCAACACCCAGAAAGGTAATTGCTTTGTGTCCTGCATTTTATCCTGGTAATGATGATAAGTAGGGTTGGGGACTGTATGGCAGTCAGTCACAGAGTATGCCTAGAGGAACCTTAGTTTTAATCACATGTCCTTAAAGCTTTTATTTTTTCTCATTAATAGGTAACTTATGTCCCCTCTATGTAGATGCATGCACTGTGGCATTTTTAGGGGGTGTGGTGGTGGTGGTTTTTTTTTTTTTTTTAGTCTTTCTCAGTTTTGAGTATTTGTGCATTTTCATACGTGAATGATTGCTGAGACTGGTTTGGTTGGCACACTCTTTTCTGCTACCTGTTACTCTTGGATGCAGACAGTTTCAATCTCATCCTACCTACCCAGGGTAGCAAATGAATGCTTGCAGTAGAGACAGGGAATAAAAAAAACATAAGTTGCTTCAACTAGATGCATGGATGCACTGTGGGAACATGCACTGGGGGTCTTTGCAGCTTAGAGAAGAGGTGGCACATGATTTCTACCATGGGGTGACTTGTGTGTGGAACTTGGTGTCTTTACCGGGCCTAATTCAAGTTCATGCTGTTCTGTCTTCCGCTGACAAGGGCAAGATCATGCGCTAATTACCGCCACCAAAATGAAGTGAAAATAAAGTTTAGTTCCTTCGCTTGTGGTCTAACCTGATTATTTTTAAATTAGCGTTGGGGGAAACTCACTGTCCACTTGTCTTCCCCTCTCAGCTTTTAGGCACAATGAATGTCCTGACCCCGGCGTGCCAGTGAATGGGAAGCGGTTTGGGGACAGCCTCCAGCTCGGCAGCTCCGTGTCATTCCTCTGCGATGAGGGCTTCATTAGAACCCATGGCTCAGAAACCATCACCTGCATCTTGAAGGAAGGAAACGTGGTCTGGAACAATGCAGTGCTCAGATGTGAAGGTAAATTTTAGAGCTGAAGGACTGTTGGACTTCGGTTCTGACCCTCAGCTTCTCAGTTTTGGCCATGACTTTGTATAGCTCTGGGAGGAATTGTTTGCACAGAAGAGTTTGCTTAGGAGGAAGTGCAAGTCACACAACAATCGCTGAGCACTGAACTCAGTTCTTCTAATTTCTTTTTGTTGTAAAATGAATGATGGAGATTATTTTATTTGCTCAGCTCATCTTAAACAGATGTTTTTCTAATAACAATAATAGAAGGCTTTGATTTACTGGTTGCTAAAAGCTCCCCTGCCACTCTTGTCATGAACTGAATTAAAGAACAGAGGACGGAAGATACGTGGAGATACATCTTCTGTCCTGATTTTTGGTGCATGTAAAATACATTATACAATATTTATGTAAAGAAAGCAGCAAAAGGTACAGATCTTCCATGTGAAAAATGAACTAGTTGCTGTAAACATTCATGTGCACACACACACCTTCAGCATGTCTGTTGGTGTGGTACATCAGTCCCTTCTAATTGATTCTGGAAATCAAGAGCCATAAATTGTCTCTACATCTCCTTGCCACAGCTTCCATGATAGCCGGCTCAGAAATGGGGGGAAATTAGATGGTTGAATTAAAGGCTTTATTACAGATTTCAAAGCTTTTTCGTACTCCTTTAAAGCTTCTACTATAAAAAAGAAATGAAAGAAAGAGCTCATTAGAGGTGGAAAGTCTTCCTTTACACTCAGTTCTCAGAGAAGTGATGCCCTGCACTGGTATTTACAGTGCTTTGAGTAACAGAAGTACTGCAATACTGAGAAATAATTTCAGTAATTGGTCATGCATTGTTCAAATGGATGAGCAGCAGAACACAATCTAGTCCGTTGTCTTTGAAATTGAAATAAGAGACATCGATTCTGTTCAGTAACTTTTATGTAGAAAGAAGCTGAACTTATTTTCATGTATAATTTTCCTTTTACAAGCAGCTGACAACAGGATGTCTGTAGATTTGATTGAGGGCTTCCATTCCTTTCACAGGCATAAGTATTTGAGTTTATATATCTCTAGGTGTAGGAGGGAAACATACATGAAATAATAACACTTTCAATCAATTTTTGTCTTTTAAAATTTTGATAACCTTAGAAAACGTTATGCCATTAACTTCTGTTTTTTTTTTTCTCTGTGATCACAGTGGTGATCTCTGACTCACACTTCCGTATGCACTGGATTAAGCATACATCTTAATTAGCCTTTTTAAACAGGGAGGAAACGTATGGATCTAAAATACTGCTTATTGCTTGAAAAAATTCAGGGGAAAGAAAGAGACCTAAAAGAAGAGTTGGAAGATGGATAGAAGTCCTGACAAGAAGTAACACAGCTTTGCAGCCTCGTATTCAAAAATAATTGGTTAGGAACCAGTGGAGATCAACTGTCTCCTATTGGGCATCCTTCAGATCAGCAGTGAAGGTTTTAGGCCCAGATTTTTGTGGGTAGTCAAGATCACATCGAGTGTGATGCTTCACAGCTGTCGTGCAAAGCTCATACCATGGCAGCATACTTGTCTGTGCTGTTGCATTCTTTTAGAGGACAATACAATGCAATTTAGGACTATAGGATTTTGTTCCTCTCTTCCATCAGATCCAGTGTCCTTTTACCAGAAAAGATAATACAAGGGCCCACAATGTGGAATAAATGCCACAGTCTTGTGATGTCCCCTGTGGTAGAAAAAACATGACTCAATTACTACAGGTATGAAAGATTTTCTGGCACCTGCAGCTACTGAAATCCAAACTGACCTTGCAGTTTTCTCGGGTTTATATCTAATTATTGTTATTATACCCTGACTGCTTAGAGCTTCAGTACAAGGTCAGGCTGCTGACTCTCCCACAGATACAGTAGCAGGCTGCTACATGGTCAGTATAAACTAAAAAGGCAGTTTCTTCCAGTCTAGTGCTATTTCATCTGCTTCTGGTTGTTTTTAAAACCTGGGAAACAACAGTGCATGAAAGCTGTTGCGTGACAGGACAGGGCTGCCTGGCAGGGACAGATGCCTCTGATCATGCTATAGCTTCCATGATGTTTTTCATCTGAATTTTGTCATTTGCCTCATACCCAGCTCCGTGTGGGGGCCACCTGACGTCACCCAGCGGAACCATCCTGTCCCCTGGTTGGCCCGGCTTCTACAAGGACTCCCTGAGCTGCGCCTGGGTGATCGAGGCCCAGCCGGGCTACCCCATCAAGATCACATTTGACAGGTGCTCAGCGGGGATTTCTCAAAAGTTTCCTATTTGTGGATATAGGGGTTGGTTTTGGTGCCTCTTGCAATGCTGAGTTGTGGTCACCCTGGCTCAGGAGTGCTCAGCCTCTTCACTTGCCCCAGGTTTCACTTTCTTGAACTCCAGGTCCATGTGTCTGAGAAGTAGTAGTTCATGAGATGCTTGTTGCTGCAAAACCATAACTTGCAGCTTGTTGCAAGAACTTCATCAACAGATGAAAGATCAGAAAGAAACTGAAATGCGTAGGATGGGAATTACGTGGAGTTCGTAACACACTCAGCAAGCCAAAGATCAAACAGTAGAAATGGAAGCGTATGGTAGCCTGTGCTACCTTCTAGTCATTAGACCACATTCAGAATTACAACAAAGAAAAATTAGCAATGCTGTTTTTTTTCCACAGACGTGTTCTTGCATCTCTTTCAGGTTTAAGACTGAGGTGAATTATGACACCCTGGAAGTGCGAGACGGCCGGTCCTATTCTTCCCCATTGATAGGTGTCTATGATGGGACTCAGGTGCCTCAGTTCCTCATCAGCACCAGCAACTACCTCTACCTCCTCTTCACCACTGACAAAAGCCACTCTGACATAGGCTTTCAGATCCGATATGAAAGTAAGTGCAAGTCATTGACGTAATTAGGCCCTCTCCAGCAGCACAATGGACTCGATCAAAGACCCCTTGGACTTGCTTTTCCCCTTTGCCAGGCAGTTAGCGCTACTGCAGTGATGTGAGAATGTGAAGCTATTACAAGTCAAGTAGCACTTTCTCCTTTTTGACCATCTTGATTGTTTAGAGGTTTTTTTTGTTTGTTTTAGCATCTTCAGAATATTATTAGAAGGAATACAGAAAATATTTTGGAAGGAAGCAGAGCTGAGTTCCTCTGCCCATTTTATCCCCTTAACTTGGCAATAATCACTTGGGCTTTGAATGAGCTCATAGGAGGAGTGAACCTAATAACTGCACCTTGCAGCCAGGTCTGCAGCCCCTGAGTGGTCTGATGCGAATGGGTTTGTTTGCCACAGCTGTGAAGCTCCAGTCAGACCACTGCTTGGATCCAGGCATCCCTGTAAATGGGCAGCGCCATGGGAATGATTTCTACGTGGGAGCACTGGTGACATTCAGCTGTGACTCGGGCTACACTCTGAGTGACAACGAAGCCCTGGAGTGTGAGCCAAACTTCCAGTGGAGCAGGCCACTGCCAAGCTGTGAGGGTAAGGAGTGCAGAAGAAAGCATCTGTGGGAGATGGCAAACACTGAACTTGCAGATCCACTGCAAAAGCAGAACAGCAATTGGGAAATCTACAGTGGCGTTTGATCTGTGTGTTCAATTTGATTTTGATGGGTTGGGCTTTGTTTTGACCTTCAGTATTGCTGACTGTTCTTCCAGCTGATGTTTTGAATTCTTTAATTCTCTTTTTTTTTTTTTTTTCAGCTCTATGTGGAGGTTACATTCGTGGTTCCAGTGGTACCATCTTGTCCCCAGGCTTTCCTGACTTTTATCCAAATAACTTGAACTGCACGTGGACAATAGAAACATCACATGGAAAAGGTGAGAAATCTTTAGCTTACAGTGGTTTTAGAGTTGGACTTGGAACTGGAAAGCCACTGCTCAATGTGTTTGCCCCCAAGGCAGTGATGATGGGTACCCATGTGTTTGGCAGGTTGTCGTTCTTGCCACCACTCAAACATCGTCTCTGGGCAAGACATAAAGGACTTCGTGATCAGTTGGAGAGGACTAAGAGGGAGTGGTGGTCCTATACCAAACCCCCTGATCGGGAAGCCTGTGCCAGGAGTTCAGTTTTAGGTTTGTGGCAATAAACCCTGAAAAGTTGGCTGATCTCTGGGTCCGTGGTGTTGCCGGTAACGCCACACAGAGGAAGGGGGAGCTGCCATTGACACTACTGCAGTAATATTTGGTAATCGGTAGTGCAGTCACCCACAGTGTTTGTTGCTGTGCTGGATCATTATCTGTATAACATTTTGCAGATGGAGAAGTGGAAGCACATAGTAAATAATTTCCAAACACAGGATGGAAGTCAGGCTGTCAGTTCCCAGGTCTGTCCTAGTTCTGCAGCTCTCATTTCCTCTCCAGCTAGGAGTCCTGTCAGCCTAGAGGCAATGCAAGAGCCTGTTTAGTCCAATCTCCTGTGCAGCACAAGCTAATTTTTTGTCTTGGAGGAAAATTTCAGGGAAATGTATCACTGACAATTAGAGAGTAAGCTTTATACAGAAAGGGTGGGATTTTTCTCATCACCCAGTCAATATCTTACCCTTGGGGTAAACACCAAGGGTACAAATCTTTATGTAACTTCATGCACTGTTATGTAACAATCTCATACCAGAGATCAGCACGACGGGAGCTATCATGAGCCAGTTTTTCAATACCATTTGTATTACAGCAAATAAACTTGTCAATGAACAGCACAGTGCATTAAGGAAACTATCACATGCTGTGAAAAGTATTCTGTTGAGTAGCAGCAATCCACTCTTCATTAATCCACTCTGCCATGGATTCAGCTCTGTGACAAGGCACTGCATTATCCTGTTGCTAAGCTAAGTACAATGCAGCAAACTGACACTCTTTTATATGATAAAGGGGAACTCTGATGGGCTGTGCACTTTTTAGCCAATATCTAAAGAAAATTTTTTGACCAACTTCAGCAAGGATTGAATAATTGTGCATTTTCAAATAGTAGGGGTGTGCCTATACAAGGCTAGGAGCTCTTTTTCCCCTGTTCAGTAGTACAGAAAGCAGCACATTCCATAGAGCAGTTTGGTGTGGCCCAGGTCTGGATCATCTAAAGAATTCAGCCTTGGACCTGACCATCCAGAACTGGGCCGTGTTTGTCACACTGAGAGAAGCTGAGAAGCTGTGCATTGTCCTCTCTGGAAAGCTGGTCTCAATTTTAGCTGTCTGAAGCTTGGGAGTTTTTTCTGAAATTTAGCCTCCGCGGCAGGTAATGAATATTAGAAAATTAAACCATGAGTTGCTCTAGTTGTATGTGTCCATGCCTTTGAGAGGAGTTTCAATTCTTCTTACGTATCCGGTGATTTCTGAGAAAAGTGGAGTGTTTCAAGTAGGAGGCTCTTTATGCCAGTGAAAGGAGCATGTTCGTATCATTGCGTTTCACTTGAAATTTTCGTCCTTCTCCGTGCTTGCTGCTGTTATCCTTCTTTCAAGGTTGTTTTCCAGAAGTTGGTTAGAAATAAACTGCAGTGAGTCGTGGAGTCCCTGTCCTTGCACTCTTGCCCTTCTGCAGGGCACAGGACTTTTGCTGTTGGGAGAAGTGCTTTGCCACCAAACAGGATCACCCTTCTCGCATTTGTGGAGCTTCTCACTTGTGGGCTAGGCGAGCTTCATGAAGGCAGCTGCTTGGATGCAGGAAACCTCCAAATCCAGTTAGAGGTTAGGGTGAGAGGAGAAGATACACAGCGGATGCTGTGCGGTTATAATAAGCCGGCGCGTGGCCAGGTTTCATGTCAGGAAAACCTTCCTCGTCCCTGTAGTTCAGAAGTTGTTTATCTACCTCTGCAGTGGAACAAAGAAAGATGTCCTTTCCTCTAATATTTAGTGAAACACGTTGAAATGTGTTTAGCTGCGCTGTCTTGGTGGGAGGGTGCACATACACGTGTGCATATGTACGCAGTCTTTCTCTTGCAGTGGTATTCTGTTTTTTTTTGTTTGTTTGTTTTTGTTTTTTTAATGATCTATTTCCCCAGCCATTGCTGTGTTCAGCTGCTGCATTGCTTCTCCTAGCCCTCTTCAGCATTCTTGCAATGTTTCTGCTCATTCCTTCAGTAAGGTGCAGTTGAACAGAGTGATCCTAAGTCAGAGCGGTAGCCACTGAAATGGAATGAATTTAGTCCTCGAATAACAACAGAATAGGCTTTAAAAAAAGCACGACCAAACCCCGTTCTTGGCTGACTTCATCCACAGTGCACTTGCAGTGCAGTCTTCACAGAGGGCTTGTGAAGGACAGAGGACTGTGCTTTGTTCTTGGCCTTTAGTTCTCTGTTCTTGGGGATCACTGGGGCAATCAGTGGAGAGCTGGTAAATCTAGTGCTTGTTAAACTCAAAATTTTTAACAATTCTGCTATGAGGTAGAAGAGATATTTGCATCACTGAGATGTTTGTCATTGTACTTCATTTTTCTTGTTCTAATTTTAAGTTCTCTGCACTTACATCTTCTTATAGTTTACTGGGCTTGTAGCACTGCTGTCTCGGGCCTGGAAATTCTTCCAACTCCTGTAAAAAAAAAAATTTGGGGCTTTTGCCCTGGACCATTCCTGCCAAGCCAGTGGTGAAATGGCCTGCACCATAAAAGCTGGTCTCGAGTTACTCAATCCCAGACCTTCAAGAACTTCTTGCACATGGGCTGCACATGAGTCCTCTAATTTAAACAAGTTCGTTGTTATCATAGTTACTTTTATGTGGCTGCAGACAGATTTACTTTATGGACTCATGGGTTGTACAATTTAAGTTTAAAAGCAGCTTAATTTTAAAGATATTTAAATGCTTAAAGAGAGACCATTATTTTTAATCTGAGAACTTCAAAGTGATTTATTTTTCCTATAATTTGTTTTGTTGTTTCTTTTACAGAAAATGGAAAAAAACTGCATTTACAGACACATTGTGTGTCACAGTAAATTGCAGACCAGAGCAAAGGTTTAATCAGAGTCGCAAATCCTTTAAAATGAGTTTGTAATTATGGCTACAGTTGCACAGCCCTTAACTGGCTCTGCTGCTGGAGAGTCTTTGTGCCCTGTGATTGAATTTGTCTCAAAAGACCTGGAGCTGGGAGCTGTTCTCCCAGCCCTGAGGACTGTGTTCTGCCTGTGTTTCTCAGGCAGTGTGTTCATTTTGACGAGGTGCTATTTCTCTTAGGTTTGTAAAGGCAAGAATGTAAATCTACTGTCAGTTGTTAAACAAGAAAAACTTAAGCATCTCACTAAGTTTTCACGCCAAAACAGGTCATATCTATTTTCAATCAATTGTACTGCTGGTAAGAATAATAAACATTTGGAAATTGTTAGAAATTTCTTGCCTTCACAGAGTTCCACAGAGGGGAACAGTTGAACTGAAATTTTTCTGCCAGGCTCCAAGCAATGTTTACCAGAGATGTGTTGCCATTGAAAGGTGATAAAGTTGAGGTGTCCCATGAGCCCTGCACCTTTCCAACTTGGCTGTTTCCATGGGAAGGGCTTTGTGTTGGTTACCAGCCTCTGTGTCCCTCCTGCCTGGGAAGGAAACTACTTGCATGTGACAGTAAAACCTCAGAAAAAAATAGGATAGACATAGGGACAAACAGAATATTCAGAGTTATAGCTTGTTGCTGACAAAAAAAAAAAAAAAAAAGAAAAAAGATAATTGGGGTGGATATTAAAGCTCATTCTCCAGAGCTTTATTCAGTCTCTAGGTTGGTCTCATCCTGATCTCCAAAATTAATGGAAAATAGGGAGTGAGGAGAAGATAGTTCCTCTGATCCTTATTTACAGATTTCCTGTGCTTGCTTTGGAATCCGCTGATGCTGTACTTTGGCAGAGATGGGTTGCAGAGCAAGACAGCCCTTGGGTCTCCCCAGGCTGGCAGTCTGTGCTTTTAAGTATTGCCTTAAATGAAAGAACTAGTTTGTGTCGCTGGGCTCTCCCAATGTGTGTGCTGATCGGTGAGTTGGCTGTGACGAATGAGGAGCAGAGTGCAGCACTTGTGTTTGCATGGAGGAGCCTCTCTCTGTAATAGCCCTGTCGGGTTCAGGGGGTTGTGAGGAGTGCAACGCCCAATTCAGCGTGCGCTGGGGCTCTGGAGCCTGCCCCTGGGTGCTCAGAAAGTCTGCCAAGGTCCTTGGATGAAAGGAAGCCAGGCAAATGCAGAGAGGCATTTTTATTACTGTGCGTTGCCTTATCTCACTAACTCCGTGTGATGGTGATGTGACAGGGTTTCCAATTCAGGATCCTGCATCATTTTTCTCTGTGAAAGCTCTGTATGACATTTGTTGTTTTTCAAGGATGGAATTATTTTTCAGAGAATAAGTGTTTCTAATTGCATTTGAAATCACCTTGCTTGAGGCTTTAGCAAAAGCTTGTGGTCCTTACTGTTTTGTTTCTGTAGGTGTGAAGGATAGTTTAAGTAACCGATTACTCCTTTCTTGTTCATTTACAAATGCAGCAAGGTCACAGCCTTCTTGCCGAAGCGTTTCAAATTGTTGGCATTGGATTTAGAAGAAGGCACAAAACAGTGTTCGTGTGTTTCTCTGGCTCTTTCATTGGCTGTATCTGTTGCGGTTTTGTTTTTGTTAGAATAACGTAGATAGGGTTCTCTTTGCTGCTAAGATTTGCTGCAGCCAGCAAGGTCTGGGCTCTGCGTGCCGTGCCCAAAGGTTCCTCGAGGTGCCTTGCAGGGGCAGCAGGGCTGGCAGTGGCCCCCCCCCAGCAGGACCGGTCTGGGCAGGGCTGGGCCAGGCTACGCAGCAGATAGCTGGGTGCTGCTAGCGACCCTCCTGCGTGACAGCGTGGTCATAGGATGTGGCTCTTCCTCAGTGCGTGCCCAGGAACTGCTTACAAGCCATGTGTGGATGAGGAAACGTTTTTGTTTTTTTGCGTGAGAGATCTCCTGGTGTCCTGCAGGGACAGTCCCATCATGGGAAGGTGCAGGAAGTCCCTGCAATAGCGCTGCTGGCATACTTTGTCTTCTGGAGAAGCCTTTCTGTCCTTCATAGTTGGCTTAAGTCCTGTTTTTCTAGGTATGAATTCCTTCCAGAACATACTCGGTTTTGTTATTTTCGAGTCCTCTCGACTACAGCTTTGCTTTTCTTGCTGCCCATACTTTCATAATGAAACACTCCTCTAAGCTGCCAGGCTCGGTCCTTTCTGCTGCTGATCTGTCCCTCAGGCGAGCCTGTGTTGTCTCTGTGTTACAAAGGCACAGGAATCGAAGGCCCTGACTCTCTCTGGTCTAGGCCCTGTACCGTAGCCTTGTTTTACTTTTTTTTTTATCTGTTTTACTTCTAACATAAATGTGCTCATGCTTTTCAGTGTGATTTTTCGTTTTGGTTGGGCTGCTCTTACTGGGAAGCAGGAAGAAAGAGGCCAGAGTTCATCTCAGGGAGCAGAGAGGCGCTTTGGTTTGAGGTGCTGCAGGAATGCTGTTGGCTGAAGCCATCTCTGGTTCTCCTGCCCTGCAGGTGTGTTCTTCACGTTTCATACCTTTCACTTGGAGAATGGCCATGACTACCTCCTCATCACCGAGAATGCCAGCTTTGCCCAGCCACTGAAGCAGCTCACAGGCTCGCAGCTGCCTGCCCCACTGAGTGCAGGGCTCTTCGGAAACTTCTCTGCTCAAATTCGCTTCATCTCAGACTTCTCCATGTCCTACGAGGGTTTCAACATTACCTTCTCAGGTAAGAACAGAGCTGGACAGACTTCATTCTGTCCCTTTCCTTTACTCCTTAATGCAAATCTTGGGAATAGGTTCCTGTTGATGCGGTGCAGGTGATTCAGGTCACTAAAGGTTGCTCGTCTTGTTACACCACTAAATCATGCTAGCATTAAACCACTGTATGTCCTAGGAAATACTCTCTTTACAGGCCCCATATGTCCAGATGCAGCAATTTCGTCTGCCTTAAGCCCCAGCATATGACTGTGTTGGACCCCTTGGAGTTACATCCCACTGCAAAGGTGTTTTTTGCCTCCTCCCTCTTCTCCCAGTGATCTTTGCAGCTCTGCTTGTGTATGGAGTTTCAGCTCTCATTTTCTTGGGGAATCCCCAAGAGGCCATTCATTATGCGGAGCAGATCATCACACACAAATAATCGCTTTGCCTGGGCAGCCTCTGGTTGAAATGTGCGAGGTGTTTAACCGTATCCTTTATGCTGGTGTCCTACAGATGACTGCTGAAATGTTTGCCTGCGCACACATTTCAGAAAATGTAATCTTTGCTGCCTGAGTGCCCTGACAAGGCATTCTGTAAAAACACCAGTTAATGAACAAAAGCTTGTCGTATTGTTGCTGTCCTTTCTTGTATCTCAGCATACTTTCTAGTCCTGAGGGCAACTGCTGCAGATTTGGCCTGCTGGTGGGGGAGGGAAATGACCACTTTTCTTGTGGAGCTGGGTGCTGATATGCTTGCTGTCTTCGAGGGACAGAGCTGTTGCGTAGATGCAGATAAAACCTGCTGCTCTCCAAAATGGTTTCCAGTCCTTTGTTCTGGCCTCTGAAGACAGGGATTCGCATATGGTACTCTGTGGAAACTGGACATAACATTTCCAATGAACTTTCATTTTCATGGGGAAAAAATGGCTTTTTGTCAAAAAAAAAAAAAAAAAAAGCCTCAAATTATCCAATTATAAACATTATTTTCAGTGTATTTTGGGACTTCTTTCCTTTCTTGGAAAATGGAAATGAGAATAAGTTGTAGTTTTAGTTTATTTACGTAAGTACATACTTTGTATTTTGCAGTTCTGTTATTTATTCAAAGACTAACCCTCAAAAGAAGTTTCCTTTAAAATGCTTTGTGGCCAAAGGCATATGTTTGGCTCTTATCCATGATGCTGCATGACCTTTCATTTAGTAGCAGCTTAAATGTTCTCTTGCATTCCCCAAGCAGGATGCTGTGTTCATTCATTTTCAGGATTAGTAATGTAGAGGCAACAGAAATCCCATCCGGATCAGTTCATCTTCATTTTACTGCACTAGGGGGAGAATGGCAAATTTCCATCGTGTTTTGCTGCCACTGATGTCGCTTTCTAGTCTGGCTGACAACAGTGACAGAGAATGCGGCCTGTTGTGCTTTGGGTTGGTTTAAATCAATTATCTGGTGACCCTGAGGGTTGTGTGTTGGGAGCGAAACCCAGGCTGGTGTTCATGGTCAATCAGGTCGTACGTCTTGCACGAGTGCTTCTTTTTCAGACCTTTCCGGCAGCTGAATTGAAACTCAAGAGAGCCTTGAGTACCCTCGCTGGGGAGGATGGGGTACGAGGTGTCACCCTGCCATGCAGTAAACGTCCATTTGTCCCCTGTAGAATACGATTTGGAGCCCTGCGATGAGCCGGAGGTCCCAGCCTACAGCATCAGGAAGGGCCTGCAGTTCGGCGTGGGTGACGTCCTCACTTTCTCCTGCTTCCCCGGGTACCGGCTGGAGGGCACGCCACGCATCACCTGCCTCGGGGGGAGACGGCGTGTGTGGAGTTCGCCTCTGCCAAGGTGTGTTGGTAGGTGGTCACGTGCTTTCATTTTGCTTGGTTGGTTGCACTGTGCTGGATTATTTAGTTGGGCAGGGAAGTGTGGCGTACCCCGGGGGACACCTCCAGGCTGGGTGGTGCTGGGATGGGGGGAGAGAGAGCTGCAACAAGCTTCAGCCCTGCAACCCTTTGTGGGGAAGGGGCGGGCCGGGCAGAAAGACCGCAGCCCTCTCCCAGTTTGAAGCATGCAAAGCGCGTGACGGTTTGGGTCCCATCCACAGCGCTGTGGTTGAGCCCCAGTGATTGTACACGTGAATGAGTTGCAAGCAGTGGGAGATCCAGCAGCCCTTTTGGGATAGGTTCAGTAAAACAGCATGATTTTAGGGCCATCCTCCCTTTGAATCAGAGTGCTGTAAAAATTAATAGTCCAGAGATGAAAGCTGCTTTTGGGTGGGTGATCTTAAGGAATGCAGATTTCACGTTAGTGTGGATGTCCCTGGGAAACCCCCTCTGGCTCCTACATTTCCTTATCCCACTTATGTTTCTTGCATCTTCCATCCTTAATTACTCCTCCTAACCACTGCAAGTCCTTTTTTACAATCCCTCTAGCAATTGTTTATACTAATAAATAAATCTAGGGGTAGTGGAGAGGAAGAACTCACCTGCAATACTGAGCTGGTTTCTGGCTGTGATCCCTACTGCAGATGGGCTATGGACAGTCTTGTCTGGTGAGCTCTGCAGAGCACTGCCCAGCCCACAGAGTGCCCTCAGAGCATAAAAGAACAGGAGTACCAGTGACAGCAATAAAGCAGAAAGGGAGAAGGATTGCCAGTGCCTCAGGCCTTTGCAAAAGGAAGATTTAACATATTTCTGTTTTTGTTGTACTGTTTAGTAAGTAGGAAAATATTCAGTACTCTGCTGGTGCCTGGGTCGCCCAGAGCACCATGAGGGATTCACGCAGACCAGACAGACTGCATCTCTTACCTGTTTTCACTCTGGCAGAGCCTGCTAGATAGATTTTCCTCATCGGTGACCTTTGAGGGGTGTTACAAAGAAGGCATCACAGCAAGAGCCAGTCTGCTTTCTCAGTCTGTTGAGCTTTGCTGTTGAGTCCTGTCACACTGAATGCATTTTCCAGCACTGTTTAATGCCTAGGTCACAGGACTACATCATCCTGCTGTGACAAGCAGCCTCTGCAGGGCATGAATAATAATCAGGTTGCAGAGAAAGCTCATTAAGGGAATAGAAATCAAAAACAATCATAAAATAGCTTCAAATTTGATTCTCAGGCATCCCTAGTGGACACACTAGCTTCTGTTTGTCCAGTTCTCTGTTGTAGCTGGCTCTGAATTAGCACGTTGCTTTTATAATAATGGATCGAATTTCATGTCCGGTAGGGTCTCTTAGGGTAAATGGGCCAAGAAAATGATGACTCATGGTTTGCTCATGTGGGAGCTAATCAGGGAGTAATGAACAATCCTAAATACAGGGTGGTTGCAAAGCACATTGATGTGTTGGGGGACTGCACGTGTAAGCAGCAAACAGGCTGCAATGGTCTGAGTTGGAGTCAGGCGCTCAGACAAGACAGGAACTGCTGGCAGCAGGGATCTCTGAGGGGGCCATCCCTGAGATGCCGTTTCGCAAGTAGACCTTCAACCTGTATGTGAGCATTGTGAACTTTTGCTTCCTCCCTGTGATACCCACAGGTAAGAGCTTATTTTCACGTTGTCCGTGGGAGAGCTCAGTGCTATCACAGTGGTACTGCTGCTTGTACTGAGATGCACTTGAATGTCTGTTCACTACATCAGGCAGTGAGGACATGCCCGTGTGTGAGGCTTTGAGTGACATGTTAGGAGAAAACAAATGTATATAGAATAGAGCTAGTTTCTGAAACTGGAGGGCAAAAGGATCTCCAGTTTTCTCTCTTTTTCTAATGGGAATGGATGTAATTGTTAGCTGCAAAGCTGGGAAGAAAAAAGTGCAGGGAGCAAAGGGCAAGAGGTCCTTTAAAATATGTGTCAAATGCTGAACTGAAGGGCTAAGGTCAGAATTAACAGCAAATAAGAGCTGGGTTTGGGTGCTTTATGGTTTTGTTGTTTGGTTGGTTTTGTTTTTTACTAACCACACTTGGAAATAGAATTCATGGATATGTTAGCAGATGGGTGTAGGAAGGAGCGAGCATCTGTGGCCATTTGAAGGAATCACCTGCATGGGCTATATGGCTCAAATATGCATGTGGTTATTAAAAGGTGGTTTTGTGTCTTTATGTAGCTGAATGTGGTTCATCTGTAACTGGAACTCAAGGTGTTCTGCTGTCCCCCAACTACCCAATAAATTATAACAACAACCATGAATGCATCTACTCCATCCAGACACAGCCAGGAAAGGGGATCCAGCTGAAAGCCAGAACTTTTGAAGTGGAAGCAGGAGATGTCCTCAAGGTAATTCTTTTGTCTAGCAATGAAGGGTAGCACTGCTAATAAGAACAAGATCTGAAAGGAATTTGATGTTCTAAAATTCTAACAGACTAGCTGAGAATAACCTCTGGAAAATGCCACCCAGGCAGTGCTGACAGTGCAGTGGTAATCTCTGAAAGAGTCTCATACTAGTAGTTGGACTAATCCCCAGGAAAGCCTATGGCTGCTGTTGCCAGCAGTCACTGCTGTGTTGTTAAGTGCCTGACAGGACTGTTTTGGAGACAGCAGCAAAATTCCCATGGACCACACTGATCTTCAGGCAGGACAGTTGAAGTAGAGTATTATCTGTGGGTATAGCCTCTAGTGCTAGAGCAAGAGGGAAAATTGTGAAACATCTGTGAAACAATATGTTCTAGCCCAGGGACCCTGTCTGATCAGCGTGCTAACACTGTGCATTAGTTGGCTGTGCCTAAAATTGTTTTGGGGAATCAGCACCTCTTAACTTCACATGCTCGTGGCAGTCTCTGGCAGCAGCACTAAGGCAGAACATCCTTTGGACATCCTTTGTTCTTCAGCCTTGATGAGGAAATGTGAGGTTTTTAGCATTATTTTTGTGTTTCTAGGAGCCAAGGCTGATTCCCCTGCAGAAGGGGTTTAGTTGAATTCAAGCTCTTCAGCATCCCCGTACTCAGATTAATCTGCATTTACAAGTTTCAGGACTCTATATGGAAGGAGACAAATGTAGGCTGAGTTTCTGTTTACTGCAAATAAAAGGTTTTGTGGGAGGTATTAATATTACAAGATGTGCACTGCTGTACTAAACCATCTTCCCGGAGAATGCCTCTGTCCCTTTTTGAATGCCCTTATCCTCGTTAAAAAAAAAAATCTTATCCAAAATAAAAAAAAAATCAATTTTTTTTTTTTTTTTTTTTTTTTTTTTAATAATATGGAGGTCAGGACACATCTATGAGTCACTTTAGGAAGAAAATGTTTTTCCCAGTAGTTGTACTGCACCTTTGGAAAGAGAACTCAGTTCAGAAAACACAGCCCCGAGCACGCTGTAAGCTCAGGTGTAAGAGGAAGACACCCTGTCTTCCAGGGTGTGAGTTCTGTTCCTCAAATGAGCAGCATTCATGAAGCCTCGTTAAGTCAGACTCTTAACTGGAATAATTTCACTGGCTTCAAATGAGCTGTCTCTGTTTGCTCTTATGGAGGATTTGACCCCTGACGTAGCAAATAAAAGATGTTATCCAGTATGTTTCTTGTTCCTTCCAGGTCTATGATGGCAGCAATAGCTCTGCTCGCCTGCTGGGTTCCTTTAGTCACTCTGAAATGCTTGGCACCAGCATAAACAGCACTTCCAGCAGCATGTGGCTTGAGTTCATCACCAACAGTGAGAACACAAGTAAAGGCTTTGAGCTGCAGTTTTCTAGTAAGTCTTAGGCCCCTGTCTGAGGTGTAATTCTATATTTTTGTGTTACAGTTGCATGAGAAGAGGAAACAGTCCTTTCATGAAAGTTCTTGTAGTCTAAAGTGGAATCAAAGTGGGGAGACAGTTATGCCGGCAAGAATTTCTGCTGTGAAGGAGGCAGTGGTGATGCAGAAACTTTTGATTGCAGCTGAGATACTAGATCTCTGGGATCTCTTTCAAATCTTAATCAAAAAATATAATTCTCCATATTATGTTTCTTTTTTCCAACTGACCATTTTCTTAGGAGGAAAATACTGAATATGATTTTGTGTTAATATCTTTTGGCTGTTAGGTGTCTGAGAAAAGCTGATGCTGTTTTTCTTGCTCCAGGTTTTGAACTCATCAAATGCGAGGATCCTGGCGTCCCGCAGTTTGGCTACAAGGTGCATGATGAGGGACACTTTGCTGGCAGCTCTGTATCCTTTAACTGCGACCCTGGCTATACCCTGCGAGGCAGCAGGGTGCTGGTCTGTCTGACTGGGGAGCGAAGAGCTTGGGATCAACCCCTGCCAACCTGTGTAGGTGAGAAAGCTCTTTTAAGAAGTCCTCTAACAAGTACTTTGCAGGCAGTGCACTGAACGCTCTTTCTTTCTCTTTAGCTAATACATGTGATACTCCCTCTGGTATTGATTGCAGCCATCTACATCAAAAAGATAATGATAAGGATCCTGTGTAAGGCATCTTCAGATCGAAGTGCTGATATCTGCAAAACTTCTGCATGCAGTATTAACATGAAACACTGTGCTCCCAGCACAGATTTGGCAAGGTTTTGTGCTTCACTGCAAGGAGCCTACTGCTTTTCCAGTCCTTGTCCTTTTACTCGAATGTGTTAATACAGTGACATTTTCTGATAATGGCAGACATCGGCTTTTGACAATTCAGAGTCATGTTTACTTGAGAACTACATGACATCTAATTCCAGTTTCTGAGACATTTTAGTTCCCTCAGTCTGCTCTGTGCTAGGTCCTGAGCTCTCCTTTAGCTGTAACTCTCCAGAAGGATATCTTCTTGCTTAGAAGACTCTGCTGTGAAGTTTTGTGTATCCAAACTAAGTGCTGTTGTTCTGTTACTCCGCAGCCATGTATTTCCAGGGCACAGCAAAGCTCTGAGAGATCTCAACAACCAACACTCTGCTTTCATGATCATGTGGTGTGCTCAGACATTGTCACTCCGAATTCTCCCACAAGTCAGGAATTTTGTGCTGCAGCTCTTTTGATTTTTAGCCTTGCTTGTTGAGATAAAAAGACAAATTTCTGTGATTTATCAATCTTCTTAACCTTTATCATATTTTCTGAATATAAATGTGAATGATCATGTCTGCATGAACGTGTGGAAACTTACAGAATTTTAGAGGACTTATGATGAAAACATATTCAAAGTCCTCGCAATGAGTTTCATCTAGCAGCCATACATATGTTGGCTTTTTCATTTTATCACACTTAGGAATCGTTAAGACCTTTAGCAAATGCAAGCAGAAGAATTGAGCTCTTTCACCCCACTTGTGTGACTCAGGGAAAGCAGGATGCTGGGAGCCTCTGCCTTTATTCACTATGAAGCCAAAAGTGTGGAGGGGATCTTTGACAGCATATTAGTTTTTAGGAAGTGCAGTTGTTCTGATGACTCACTCTTTTAGGTGAATTAAGTGACTGCTTATCTTTGTCTAGTAGGCTTTAAGAATCGCTCTGAATGGAAAGAAATTCTATGCTGTGTTGATAGGGTGAGATTTGCATTGTGGCCAGTTAAGAACCATTGTAAGTCACGAATCTTCTCACTAACCCGCGTGTTTCTTCCAGCTGAGTGTGGGGGTACTATCAAAGGAGAGTCGTCAGGACGGATCCTGTCTCCCGGATACCCTACACCCTATGATCATAATCTGAATTGCATTTGGACAATAGAGGCAGAAGCTGGTTGCACAATAGGGTGAGTTGAAGCTCTTCACTCTGTCTTTTACACGAGCTCTTCTTTGGTGAGGTGATGGCTTACTCCGTGCTTTCATAGCCTGAGGTCAGAGCTAGCAGAGAGGTTTAGTAACTTCATGTCGTGGGGTTTCTGAATTCTTTAGGCATCGCTGGAATTCCCCAGTGTCTTTGCCCTAGAAAATCTGTTTTTTATCTCATGTGGTGGTGAAGCCAGATTATTTGCTGCTGCTTGTGTTATTGCTGTATTAAAAAAACACCCAAGAGCTTCTACCATGTATGTAAAATAGAATGTACTTCACCTCTTCCCTTAATTGGATGTAGTCAGAAACAAACGTTTTCCACCAGATTAGGGCTAAGGTTCTCAACCATATTCCAATGTGTGTCAAGCCGCATAATCCTAAAACGAGGACATATATACAAAATTGCCGGGAAGATCACATCCCAGCAAAGGGTAATGGAAGGCAATTACGGATTTGGTTCATCTCACATTCCTGCTGCCAGAGCAAGTTAACACCACAATGGATGAGCTCTGTGAAGTTAGTTTGTGAGAATGAACGAACAGTCAGGCATGGGAGTCCCCGGATGCAAGTGAACAGCTAAGAGAATGAGGCTACAACACCTAGCTTTCATTTTATGATTTTATTGGTTTCTGGTTTTAATAACAAAAAGAACAGATAAAATGAAATTATTCTCCTGAAGGAAAGGCTCAAGATGTTTGGAAACCATCTGGTCTGTTCAGAGACCCAGGACTGTTTTCTCCTGCTCCTCTGAATTCTGTTACTGTTTTGTTTTTACTTTCCTGCTGGAAAATGGCAGTTTGAAATGTAATTTATTTATAAGTTATGTGAATTTGGCAGATAAGTAAGCATGGTGTTGAGAACATTTGGCTCATAAAGTTAGTGCAGTCACCAGCAGAATCCAAGCAGTTTTCTACCCTGTGATGCTTCATCTGCGATCCCTGCCACGTACCACTATTCCAGCGCTGCAGCATGCCCCCAGTCCTGCCAAGCCATTTCTGTACAGTCTGGGTGTACCTGTGTATTTCAGTCCAGCTACAACCATCTTCAACTGAAGACAAGTATATTGGCAAGTCAAGTTTTTGCTAATTTGATGGGACTGGGAGGAAAGAAGGGTAGATTATGAGGTTTATTCCACAATAATTCTCTGCTCCCATGATCTCCCCATCACCTTTCTAAAGCTTGTTAGCTGGTGCATTAACTTCGTTTCTGCACTGGCCTGTATCCTGCTGCCATTCCAGTCCTGTGCTCATTCATTGCCAGTGCACTTTTATCTTCACCATAGATTCCTTGCTGCATCAGCACTCATCTTATCAGTGGACATTGTTAATCAGGTTGAGTGCTGTGGTGCTTTTCTCAATAAATTTACGTGGGGGATAGGTTTGGTCCCGTATTTTCATTTTTCCTTAGTGCGGAAATTCCCTCCATTGAGCGTGCTCTCAGTATGATTCAGTAACGGCTGGTTTCTGATATGGACATAGAAGGAAGAACATAGCCTGCTTAGTTCCTGCACAAGCAACTTCCAGTTGAATTCTCCTCTTTTTTTTTGTTCTCTTGTAAAAGATTCTGAAGATTTCTGTAGGACAAAGTAGGCATGAAATCCCCATGATTGCTTCAAACAAAGACTGTTTCAGCAAGTGAACCTTACCCATACTTTGCTCACACATGTAGTCCCATCCTCCTGTGTAGGAGAACACCAACGAGCAGAGCTATAGGCTTGTGTTTGCAGCGTCAGCCAGAAGCTTGGAAGGGGCCAAGGCGGAAATGAAATGTGCCAGGCAGCCGTATGGTAATACACCTTGTGACCCTTCCTTTGTCATCAGAGATGAAAGCTCCCTTCTTCTGTTCCTTAATTTGGCAGCTCAGACAGAACAGATGATCTCTGGGTAGTTGAGAGCACATTTTCAGCAAGTTCATTTTTATGGTAATCCATTGGAAAAATAATCCTCTTCACGCATGATGCAATTGTATAAAGCCCTCATTTATAACTTACATTAAAATTAATCACCAAAGCCTTTTGAATAAAGCTGTATCTGCACAGAAGGAGGGGAAGGAAAGGAAAGAGAGAAAGATTAAAAAAAAAAATTAGCCCGTCCATTATTGCCATGAAAGTTAAAAGGTTGTACTTTGAGAGAGGATTAATTGTGTCCATGTGCAAACACAAGCGTGTGCACACACAGTTGCAACAAAAGTGACTTGGCTTGCCTGCGAGACTCCAGGGAGAGAAATAGGAAGGAGAAGCAGGAGAGTGTATTGCATAATGAATGGCACCTGCCTTCGAGTACTGCTTGCACGGCTGAGAGCAGTGAATATACAGTTAGAAGTGGCAGTGGCATTTTATTGCACGGCAGCGATCTCAGTGTCATAAGAGAGTTTATTGATACTGCTAACCCTGTCTAATGAATGGTGCTGTATTGGCAGGTTCCATTTTTCACAGTCTCATTTAGGAATATGAGTAAAAATACCTGGCTGTTCCAGTTTTTGCCCACGGAGACTTCTAGGTGCAGAACACTAAACAGCTTTTAAGTTTGGGAACCCTCTCATGGCTGGAGGGTGGCAATGGGGAGCCCTGCACACTGCTGTTAGCGTGGAGCTCCTGCAGCGTTGGTGGGAGCTGGGGGTGGACGCTGCCCCAGGGGATGGGTGCTGTCTGGGGGGCATGGCAGGCCATGGTGCTCCTGCTGCAGGCAGCTTGCAGGGAAGCTCAGCATCTGGCACAGCAGAGGCAGGTAGGGGTCTTGGATGGGAAGCGTCAGCAGAAAGCCCTGGGTTGGTCGGGCAATTTGTATATATGCATATATATATATTCCTAATTTGCTTTTAGCTGCATATTCTTGCATGTAATTGGGATTGTCAGAGTGCAAATAAATAAATAAATAAATAAATAAACCTCTCTGCCTCTCTATTGTTTGCTGAACCAGTTCTCTATCTTGTCTTAAATTAAGCCCCGCTGGGAAAAGAGTCAGGGTGATAGAAAAATTGTGAGTTTTGGTTACAGATATGTGTGTTGAATAGATTGATTTGCTTCAGAGAACATTGGTTTTCTTAATGAAATCAGCTATCCCAGTAGACTCCTGAACTGGTGCTGGACAGCCTGTGCCCTGCTGCTGCGTCACCTGGTTATCAGGCTGAGGCTTTCTCCTCATTGGCAAAGCCTGCGAGGCCTGTGAGTAAGTTGCTCATTAAAAATAAATGAGGGAGGGGAGCTGCTGTAGGTAGCAGCTGGCCGTGGTCCCCCATCCAGGTCGGTCTCTGCCAGTATCTCCCAATTTCTGCGGACTTCAGCACAGAGTTTTCAATGGCAGTTTTGGCTGGTGAGTGCTGGTCAGCCTGAGAGCAGACATCATCAGGCCGAGGCACATGTGCAGAGCAGCTCTGCCAGGATCCATTCTTACTTTCCTTGAGCCTGTTTCTTTTCCTCATTGTGCAGCATCTCTGCTAGGTAGATTTATGATTCAGCTCTTTTGGTTTCTGTCAGATTCCAGGGATGTCACTTTTTTTTATGAGTACGTTGCAGTATTTGGCTTTTTTTTTTTTTTTGCTATTTTTGCTATTTTTTTTTTCTCTTATGATTCTACCTTATTTATGTTTGCCCCAGATAAGTGGGAAAGTAGCCAAGCAAATGCTTCCTTGTTTTCCTCCGTGGGCTGTCAGAGTTCTAAGCCCTGGTTGTTTTATTTTTGCAGGTTTTCTCACTGCAGTTTATAGATCTCTGGCCCCGTCTCGGTGGCATACCTCGTTACCCCCATTAGCCTGGTGGCAGTATCCGGTGGTATTTCCCCCAGTGCTAATGTGGCAGTGGAAAAACAATTGAATGGCTTCTCTTTGGCTGCCATTTTACATACAGGAGTGAAAAGGACTGAACGCTGGTGTACTTTAGTTGATATCTCCCGAGAGTGTGACAATAGTAATGACAGTATCTTACGTTTAGATGCTGCTACATGTCTTGGAAGGTCCAAAAGCTCTTCACAAAGTCTGGATTTGTGCAGCAGTTGCTCTGCATCCTTCTGCAACAGCAGTTGCTTTGGTGCAGAGAAGCGCGCAGGCTCTGCAGTGAGCTTCCTCACCAAGATGCCTCCTGGCAGCATCTTGGTCCTTTCCTGGGGAATTTTCTGTGGAAGTGCCAAACAGGCAGAGTCCTGTTGTAGCTTAAGAGCAAGAAAAGACAAGAGCTCAGGGTGGTACCGCTGCAGGCATTTATGCACTGAGGAGGATTTGGCACACATGATGAAGGCCTTGCAGCCCTTTCTCTCTCCAGGGCAGATAAAGCAATAAAATACACAGGGTAAGGAATTGCAATCTGCGTTCAGAGCATTGTAACAAATAGCTCATGGAGAGCACTGCCAGCTTCTTAGTTTTTATCTCTCTTTCCTTCCTGTTGTGTGTTTTGGAGAGTTGGCCCATGCTGCCCCACTTTCCCTCTGTCTTTTGCTGAAGTTATTCTGCTAGCTGTTCTAATCACAGCTTTGCAATATCCAAAACTTTGTGAAATGTGTACAAATCCTTTCCTGTATTAACCACTTCTTTCACACGCTGCAGAATTTGCACTTGCTGTTTGCCATCTCCCCGCAACAATACCTATCTAATAACCCTGGTAAAGGCTTTTTTTTTTTTTTTTTNCGGGTAAAGTTTTTTTTTTTTTTTTTTTTTTTTTTCCCTGTTTTTTTTTTTTAAAAAAAGATTGGTGTTTTTTTCTTTCCTTTTTTTTTTTTTTTTTTTTTTCCGCTGATATACAAGATTAGCTTGGTGCCAGGAGCAGATTCTTTGATCTGAGAGCAGGTAACAAAAATCAATGCATTTTATCAGTGGATGCTGGCCCTTGACAAAAAAGCTATTCCTTGTAGGATGCCAAAAACGCAAAAGGACAGCCAAGGTTGTTGCTGTGTGCAACATGGGGACAATCTGTGAATTGCGTGAGAATACATCAGTTGTCTGGAGGGACCTTAGCACATTTACTGCTAATTCTCTTTTTGGAATAAGATTCTCAATACTTCTGTGTTTAATAGAGCTCAGTAAAACCAAGGACAAAACTCCCCACCTCTGATTCACAGCCTCTGTGCCTCTCTGCTGCAGGTTTCCCATACGTCCTTGACTGAGCCTTCTGTCTGTGACAGCTTCTTGTTGTAACATCTGAGCACATTCAGTATAAAACCATCTTCCAGCTGGGGTTTTTTCTGCTGCCCATGGTTGGCTTTTGGACCTTGATCTTACTGCTCAAGGTTTCTAGGAGAGATTAATAATTTTGTTTGCTTAGGGAGTACTGGAAAGGGGACAGCTTTTCGCATTAGTATCCGTGACTCAGTTGTTTGCCATTTATGGATGTGTTTTACTAGGAAGGTATGCCACTAGGAGATCTTGTTTTTTATAGACAAAGATTGCTAGAGGGCTAAAATACTTTGTCCGAGGTGAGTGGCAGATAGTGGGAGAGAGCACATTACTTGTTCAGTGGGCCAAGTTACCTTAGGTAGGTAAAAGCACCTTTGTAGTCCTCCCAGGAAAGAAGGCAGAGCTCAGTTTGCGGTGTGACCTCCAGTTCTTTCTGCCGCACAGGCTCCATTTCATGGTTTTCCACACCGAGGAGTTCCACGATGTGCTGAGGATCTGGGACGGTCCGGTGGAGAATGGGATCCTCCTGAAGGAGATGAGTGGGTCCAGCCTACCCAGCGATGTGCACAGTACTTTCAATTCTGTCATCCTTCAGTTCAACACCGATTTCTTCACAAGCAAGCAGGGCTTTGCTGTTCAATTTTCAGGTAAGCTTGACATTCTTCCCTTAGCATCATCCAAACTTGTCTTTGCTGATAAGTGATTTCAAGGGTCCGTCTGTGAAGTGCTGCTCGTGAGCAAATGACATTGCATTGAACGCAGTAACAGGAACTGTGCAGTCTTGCAGGCATCTGTGCTTTCTGCATTTGGGTCTTCGCAAGTGCAGTCAAATTCTGTGTTCCCCTTTGCTGCAGTCACCTTCATGGTGGTGAACTTGGCAGCAAGAGATAAAGCAGTACATTGTGGAATACACAAAAGGAATTACAGATGTTTTCCACCATGTTCACAACAGGTCCATTAGAGACACCAGTATACAGGCAGCTTCTGCCGGGCATTCTGAGAGCAGCTTGCCAGTGGCCTCTGAAAACCAAGTCTATTTAAAATGCCTTGAATTGGATCCCCTGAGATGCAGATGCTAAAAAGTTCTATTTGCTACACGGATGTCATTGCAAGCAGTAGCACTACATGCAACTGCAGTCTGTCATTGCCTCAGTCCTGATGATCGTTACCTAAGACCTGGCTTTCCAAGCATATTTATTTAAATTATGTTAGGGTAATACATTTCGGTATTCAAACAGAGGTTTCCAGGATGCAGGCCTTCACTGACATGTTCAGTAACCAAACCTGATGTGCGCATTTTGGAGATGACAGTAAATAGCTCAGTGAACTGTTCAGGGGAATGGTGATATGTCGTTTCTGTGACTCCAACATATCAAAGCAGCAGAGCTCGTTCTGTCGCTCCCAGCTTTTTGCCTATAGCTTTCTGGTATGGCATATTGCACGGCCTGGAGAGCAGGCCATCTCTTGGAAGAGTTTGCCCTGGTGTGAGACCTCCTGGGACAACCACGGCAGAGGGAGAGCTCTGCCACCAAGCACACAGCGCTGCCTTCCTTGCTCTTTGCCAGGCTTGTGTCTTTCTGCCAGGGAGGACCAGGATGGGCTGCTAACTTGCTGTATCTTCAGTTGCACAGAAAGAGAGAGAGGGATTTCCTGTGGTGCTTTTAAGAAGAGCTTGCTGTAAACTGCCTAGGTGTAATGGTCTCATATCAACATAGCAGGAAATAAGCTCAGCTCTGCTGCCTGATACAAAGCTGGTCTTTATTGAACGCTTCTGCTCAAAGCCTTTGTTCACAAGGTGTGACTAAGCAGTCAGCCCTAAGCTCAGAAGCACACAGTTTCAGATCTTGTGAACTTTAATGATCTATATAAGCTTGTGAAACTTCTGTTACTCCAAGGCTTTCCCTACTATTAAATAACTGCAGTGCTGACAGGCCTTGAGCTCAGGCAGCAGTGGAGCTGTGCTGCATGCCCCAGCCACCAAGGTGCTCAGGGGGAGGCTGGGATACCAACAGGGCTCATCTCTTACCCCAAAGGGACATGGCAGCAAGGCTGGGAGGGGGACACATGTATTTCAAGGACAGCCTTGATGGGCTAAAGGCTAAATTCCCCTCCCACTCAGGGAACGTGAAGAGTGCTCTCAGGTTAGTTTATTTTGGTGGCATGTTGTACACAGAGTTCTATAAAAATGCCATGTAAGGTCAGTGGATGCCTGGACCTATTAAGTAAACATGCATGTGCACAGCTGTACATCAAACTTGCACTCTGTGCAGTGTACTTGAACTTGCCGCTCCACAGAGCCTTTACCAGCTGGAGCGGCAGATGCTCAGTGCAAAGATAAGGCCAGCTTTTGTGTATGTGGCAACTTTGAGATACACTAAAGGAAGAAGGATGGAGCAGGAAGTTGTTGCCTGAGCATCTGCTTAAGAGCAGAGTAAGTACGTGCAGTGCTTGGCATCTGCAGTGTGAATCCCTGGTTTATCTCCTGTCCTCTCTTCTTTACTGTCCTCTGTGAATGAGTCAAAATGGAAATAGGAGGAAATGTCGCCTTGTTGTTGGGGTGGTAGCGTGGGATTTGGAACAGCCATACTGCACTGGGCCATTGATCTCCTCTGTAGTTTATGGCAAATGTAGTAATCTTTCCCTGCTAGTCTTTGTTTCACAATTGGAAATGATGCTTCTTCCTACTGCGGAAAAAGTGCTGAAAATAAAAAGTCGTAAGATATTAGAGCAAACAAGGGCTTGGTTCAGACTGAAATTAGGGTGTGAAGGAGCTATAGCTATGTCTGATATGGTCTGAAAATCAATGTAAGAACTGAAGATCTCTGTTGGATGAACCAGCATGGAGAGGAGGGAAGCTTCATGAAGTTCTAGGTGATCAATCATTGGCAAAATATTTTGCAGCTATATATTCAAAGAATTTGCAGATGTGTTTCAGGTAGTAAGTCTGTGGCAAAGAGGTAAGGAGCTTTGATGTTTTAGTATGAGATGTGGTATGTTGAAAGTGGCTGGAAATTTTTTCAATGAAAAATGGTATAAACCAAGAGGAACTTCTGCAAGCCTGTGTTAAATATGTATTTTTAATACTCTTCAGTTTCCACTGCCACTTCCTGCAATGACCCAGGGATTCCCCAGAATGGGAGCCGGAGTGGTGACAGCAAAGAGGCAGGTGACTCCATCATCTTCCAGTGTAATCCAGGGTATGCTCTGCAAGGGGATGCCAAAATCACTTGCGTGCAGATTGAGAACAGATTTTTCTGGCAGCCGGACCCTCCCTCCTGCACAGGTATGAACAAGCATCCATCATCCCATTGCCCTGGCTGCCCTGCCCAGTTTCATTGCAAGACATCTATATCTAAAGGGGACAAGTCCCACCTGGTTTGAAGAGGTCTACAACAAGGTACATATGTCTCACCCATCTCAGGTTTGTCCCTGGAGTGTCTGAGATGATGAGAATCTAGTTCATGCTGGAAGCTCACAGGGCATACTGGAATGTAAACGGTAATATTTAATATGACAAGTCAAAATTAAAGGCTTCTTTAAAACTCAGGTTGGTAGAGAAGATTGAGGTCATGGGTAAATAATTTCTGCATGAGGAGACAACAAATTCTAAAGAGAACTATCCGACATTCTCCTTGGGCTCATAAAGTGATAAATGAAGCTCATAAAAGTGTTTTTTCATATGTTGAGAACACACAAAAACAGTCGTGCTAAGAACATAGGAGTAATAAACATCAATTTTGTTGGCCAGTTAAATGCTAGCCATAGATTATTTATCCTGTTACTTCATTCCATCTTGTGCAGTGGTATCCCAAGCAAGGAAAATTAGTTAATTGTGTTTCTAACATCTGATTTAATGCCAGCTAGGAAGCTTCTACAGCATGCAAAGGATTTTGCTCCCTACAGGATGACCTGATTTCTGAATGATTGTCTTGATGATCTAGTCTTCCTGGAGCTAAAACTAAGGCATATTGTTGCGTGTCATTCCCATCTCATCATTCTCCTGTTTAGACTTCTTTCATTCCAGAAGCTGGGCTTGCAGCCCTTTTCAGAGGTGCACAGCCAGTGCCTTAGTCTAGGTGAGGGATGAATTCTCACAGATTATCTTTACTGCAGGCAATTTGACTTGGAGATAACTGTGTTGGGTCCTTTATGAACAGGGGCCTGGCAGTCTTAGTTGCAGGAGATGTAAGCTCTGTGATAGGCTGTGAGAAAGCTGAAAGCAATGTCTAGCTTCTTCCCTCCCCTCAGTAGCAAAGGTTTTGGAGAAATAAACACAGCCAGATAATGCCGGTTTTACAGTAACCGTATAACAGGCCGCCTAGTTAGAGCTGACTGGGAAAATGGGCTTTAACTGGAGGCTTGGATTTGATGTTTGTATTTAGCATTTCAAATATATTTTCAAATCTTTTTTGTACGTCTTCTGTAGTCCCTAAACAATGTGGGCTGAACCAAAATGTCTGCTGAAGTAACCCCCAGAGAGTCAGGGCATTTGAAGTCTGTATCCTGCTGCAGCTCCAAATAGCTGTAACTTGAATGAGGTTCTAAATCAAGTCCTTTGGGGAGTACGGGTGGGATTTTCAAAGAAATTAGAGGATATTGAACAGTCATCTCCCTTAGGCTTTTCAAAAAGGAGTTTGTGTAATTTAGTTTCTTCTAAATTTTCCCATAACATTGGTCTGGAAGAGGAATGCACCCTAGAGGTGAAGGTTAATGGACACAGAATATATGCTTTTGGTTCTTTCCAGTTATTTGTGCATGACCTTCATTAACCTCTTCACTGTACTGTGCCCTGTTCCTTCCCTGTTCAGAAGGGATAACAGTTCTTGTGCCCTCAGTAGGGCACAGACTGGGCTTAACTGAAGAAGCTGCTTTTGGGCCTTGGATCTCCAGTTGGCTCTCTGATGTAGTCTTTATAGTACAGGCCTGTGAAATTTTAGCTGTTAACAGGAGAATTGCAAGGAGGGGTTTAAAAATGCCCAGAAGATAAACACACACACACACGCTCCTTCATGGAAGAGCCTTCCAACATTTGTTCTCTTATTCCTGTCCCACACTAGTTCAGTTCCCGTTTGGTGTTTGCATTGCTGTAGGCTGGTGAGTGCCAACCACCTGAGTGTGATGCAGATTGTTCCCCCCTCTCTCACCCCATTCCAAATGTGGGAGGATTGAACTGAGCAGTGGGGAATTTTAGAGCATCAACCCTTATGAAGAGACTGCAGAAAGGCTGACAAATAGATCAGTCACGAGTATTTGCCACAGTGGAAATATATGCAGGCAGTTTCAGCCTTAAAAATGTAATAATTGATTTTTCAGTCAGCTTGGCATTTAACGTGTTGGCGAGCATAATAAACTTGAACAAATCATTAGTCCCATACAACGTTTTCACTTATTTAGCAACAGTCCAGTCTTTGACCAGGAGTTGCCTAAATAAATGCAACAGAAGAGCATAAAGCAGCTCTCTCTCCTTCTGGTTACTTATATATCCTATGAAGACTGTAGTAGCATCCCTAACTCTCTTTCTCTGTGTACCCTGTCTGGAATAACAAAGCCCTTATTTCCATTAGGGCCTTGTAATACGTGTTTTAACATCTGACAACCTTGCAGAATTCTCTCTGTCCCCTTATACATCCACCTCTCTTTTTTCCTCCCTTGCTGCATCTCATCTGCTATTTTTAAAAATTCTCTAAGACAAAGCCTCATCCCTTTGCTTGATTGCCTTCAGCTCCCTGTGGAGGTATCTTGACAGGACCAGCAGGAGTGATCTTGTCCCCGCAGTACCCCGAGCCCTACCCACCAGGGAAGGAGTGTGACTGGAAGCTGACCGTCTCTCCTGATTATGTCATTGCCCTGGTATTTAATATGTACGTACCCGAGAGCTGCTTGATTCCCCTTCTGTGGGGTGGGGAGGGGATCCCAGCTGTGGGGCACTGCGTGGGTGAACTGGGTCCACCTGTGGGTCCTCGTCTCCCTGGAGAAACCAACTCAAACCTGGTAGGACTGGCCCCATAGTTCTCAGTGATCTGATCTCTATCTGGGAGAAGGTGCACATGTTTCACTTGCATCTCCTCTTTGATCTGCATGTGTTTTTTAAAGAACATAACCGTGTAGTTAGTACAGCATAGGAAACCCCCGTAACATGACTGGACATAAACTTTACTGTTTCACTAGTCCTTGACTCTTACATATGGAACAGAGATAGAAATGTCCTGAACTTAGCTGAGGAGCTGTCTGGGGGCAGAAGCAGTCTCTCAGCGTTGTGGCTGTACAGTCCATCCAGACCACAGTCTGTGTTGTTCTCCAAGGGACTACTGGAGCATGCTAATACTTCACACACTCTTCCTTTGTTTTTTGCAGCTTCAGTTTGGAGCCTGGCTATGATTTCCTTCACATTTACGATGGACCCGATTCACTCAGCCCCCTGATTGGAAGCTTTTACGGCTCCCAGCTACCCGAGAGAATAGAGAGCAGCAGTAACAGCCTCTTCCTCGCTTTTCGAAGTGATGCATCTGTCAGCAACACCGGATTTGTCATCGACTACACAGGTAAGAGCTGTCCAGGGGTGTACCTGGCCCAGCTAACTCAACAAAGGGCTTGGGGTTTTACCCCAGATAGTTCTCTTCTCTCCTTAGTGAGCAGAACATGCCATTTAATTTCAGATTTCAGCATCAGAAATTATCAAACTATTAAATGGTTGTTAGGAATGCTGCACAATACCATGGACTTAAGATTTATTCTTAGCAGCAAGAGCAGCTTTGTCCAAGAAAATGAGATGCAGACATACATACCCTATACGGGATCTGAATGGTTGATGCTGTCATTCAAGAGTGTACCAAGTGATTGGGTGGCCATTGTGGAGGTGAGGATCACAGAGATGGATGCTCAGGTCTCTTTGAGTCAGTGGAGGTCTCCTGAAATCTGTACATTTTTCATTTTTCTTTGCTTAAGATTCTAGAATATCTGCTTAAAATTTCACTAATAATTATTAAAAAAAAAAAAAAAAAACAGACAGAATATTCAGCTCACAGGTATCTGTGTTCTTAGAGCATTAGCTTTTTTTCTTGCATGCTTGAGGAGGAAGCAAGCCAACACTTTTTGGTGACTTCAGCATTAATGGTGAGAGACATGGGCAATGGTTAGAATTTTCCTTGGATGCTTTTAGCTCTCTGTTGATGGAGCAAGCTGCGAAGTGACAGGCCCGGCCCTGCTGCTCTGGGAGATAGGGAGCAAAAGGAGGGCTTTGGCAGAGCATGTTGCTTGTTTGTGCATAGAAGAGGCAGAAGAATGGAGCTGTTACAAACTGTAGTTAAAAATATGCTCTCAAAAACTGGATCCTATGAGCCAGGATTATGCAACACAGAGAAGAGAATTAAGAGCTGCAAAAAACAGGGCTCCAAGGAAATGATTCTTCAAGCCTACTCTGACCTATATGTAGTAGCTTGCAGTAGAGGAAGAAAAGCGCTGATGGCTTCAGATGCATGCAACTATGAAACACGGCTTTGTATCTGTGTGTACGGTGTGAAACAGGCTGTTTTTGGCCACCTGGGTGCTGTGAGAGCAGTAATAGCTTGTGCTGGAGAGCTGATGGGCAGCTGCTGTGTTGTCAGAGCTGTTGCTGCTTTCTGTGTGCTTGGGCAATTCTCTTTTCTAGTACCCTGTCTCTAGTCTGTGGTTCCTGCTAATAAGTTTACCTGACCAAAGGTTAAATGATGGTGAAATGGCAGTTCCTAATGTTTACACTGAACAGTCAAATCTCCCTGCAGTGAAGGTATGGAATAATAGGATGAAGACAGCTAACACTGCTTAAGATTCTAGAGATTTCTGCTATCGTTAGAATTAATTTTACTGAAAATTAGGTCTCGGGGTTTTCTTCTTTTCCCTTTTGTTTTTGGACAGTCATAAATTAGTTAACAAATGAAATCCCATTAAATTAGGGTTGTTGTGCAATGTTTTTTCTCCTAAACACAATTACAGCGTTAATCGCACCTACATGCCTTCCAAAAGCCAAACTGCTGGGAGAAAAGAATGGGGTTGTAAGTTTGCTTATTAATTTCCCCACAGTTAAAAAGGAGCCCAGAAGTCCGAGAAGCAGCAGAAAATTGAACTTAAGGGAATTGAAGGAAAAAGAAAAGAAAAGAAAGGCAAGGGGGGGAACGTGTGTGAAAGAAAATCAAATATCGAGCTTGGCTCCGCGCCAGGGTGGAATCCCAAGTACAGCTCAAAGACGCTGTCCCTCCCGCAGCCTTCTCCTTGTGTTCAGTCAGTGCAGCAGCCCACGCAGGCATTTGTCCCAGCCTGCCTAAATACCCTATATATGACCTGTGTCAGCTGTATTTGAAATGCCGTTAATTACCAGGGGCTTTGTAGTCCTCTTTTGGTGAGGTTTGGGTGAAAAAAAAACAAAGTAGCCATCTGTCAGTCCCTCCTTGAAATTCTGCATCTTCTCTGGGACTGGGACTGTATTGCTAGCCTGAAGCTGCAGCGTGTGGGATGAATTTCAAACAGCCTCAGCACTTCATCTGAAATTGTTTCAGGGACAATGGCTCTTGAAGAGGAAGTTGTCCTCTGGGGCCAGGACGAGTGGAGAAAACAGAGAAAATAATGAAATTGGCTTTTATTATGCTGATTTTCTTCATGGAACATGGCAGTGAGAGTGAAGTGGGAATGCAAAAGTGCCATAGAAAGGTGGCTGAGGGCAGATCTTTGTCTAGGCAATTTCCAAGTTTCACCACACTGATGTACTACACCAGCAAGATTTTTGATAGTGGAACACACATCCTTGCTTTGTACCTGTGATGCACACTCAGCTCTGGAGCAAAATGAAAAATCAAGCTAAGGTTATTAGCAAAAACTGCAAGTGTACTTTCCCCAGATACACTTACATTTACAGAGTTTGGTTTACTGTCTCCGTAAAGCTTTTGCTTGGTTCAAACAGTAAGGTGAAACATAAATGCAATTTTTGGGGGGATTTCAGCTGGGGAGGAACGTATCCTTTGGGATGACTTAGCAATAGTGAGTAGGTTTTGGCCTCAAGCGGAAAAGGAAGAAGTGCCTTCCTCAGGCATCCTGTTTAAGGTCTGGGGAGATTATCACAGTTCTTAACAAAGTGCTTGTTTGCAACAGCAGCTTAGCTCAACTTGTCCTTTTTGTGTGAGGGTCTCCTGTTCAGCTGCTGTTGCCAGAAATTGCTGCCAGGTACCCTTTTGAATTTGTCTGAGGATGAAGTTCTGTAGTAAGGACTATCTTTTCTCATTGAGAAATCAATGAATTCTAATAGTCATTATCTTGCAAACCACAGAATTTGAGATGCGTTTTATGTGCTTTTACACTGGTATTTTTATATTGAGACCACACTTTATAGGTGAAGTAAGAGGCAGGCTAGTCATCTGGAGAGCTTTTCCCAGATTACCTCCCCCGCCTTGTATTTTGTGAGTGCAGTGAATCTGTAGCCATGGACACAGAAGCCACTCAAAGTCCATTAGCTCCTGCCTCCATCCAGGCAACATATCCTGATGGTTTGGTGCTGAATGTGACCCCAGATGCATATTCAGGTTTGGCTCCTCATGCTTAGGGCAGAAAGAAGGAAGGAGTTTCTGGGTTGGATGCTCCAGAGCAGGAGATTTTGTCGTAGTTTTTTAGTGCTTCCTGTTTCTGTTGCAGGCCAAAAGTGAAGAGACGTGAACATGAAAGCAAAGGAAGCAAAATGGATTACTTTTCACTCATATAGAGGAATGGGAAAACATCAACAACAACAAAAAAAACAAACCTTATTTCAAATATCTTATTATTTTGCCAGAACTATTTTGTCCATCTTGAGCATATAAACATACATTCAGCATCACTCATGGGTTATTTAAGGAGGAAATTCCTCACAGAAACACTATTCTGCAAAATCTATTGCAAGGCATGCTACTTAAAAACATCTAGTACTGTTTGCTGTTAAAATGGTCAGAAGTGGGAATTGATGCTTGACCCTGAAACAACTTGTATTTGAAAAAATTTTGAGGTGTTCTTTGGAAAAGGTAGTCCAGTTCTGTGGGATGAGTCGGAGGAGGCTGTGCTGCTTGGGATGGGTACCAGCTGCACCTGGTCTGATCCTGGTGTAATTTGTCCTTTCCTCAGTACGTGATGAGTGCTGTGGAACTCTTTTAAGCAGTTTCTCTGGGTGTTGCTTTAAGGCTTAGTGCTTATTAAAGGCTTGCGTGTGTTCATGGACATGGAGCTCATGATGCACTGGGCAGACTGTATTCTTTGATGGAGCTGTTCTTGAATGTGCAGATAAAAGCCTGACCTCCTTGTCTGGGAGCTTGTGCAGGCTTTGAGTTTTCCTTAAGAAAGGAGGGGAGAAGCACAGAAAAAAAATCTGTCTTCTGTGGACTAACGAGCCAGTTCTCATGGCGTTTTTGTCTTGACTCCTTTCTAAACATTTGGCAGCCTGACTCCGTGTTAATTGGCACATCAGGGTTGAAGTCCTCAATTTCTGAAGTGTGTGATTGAAAATAAAACATTAATTCTAAATGAGCAGGCACTGTTCTTCTCATGTTGTAGCCCAATAAATCAAAGACTGCAGAAGCTGTGGCTTTTCTACATCCCTCTGTGAATCTTTTGCTGTCACCATGCAACCAAATACTTCCTCAGGCTTGAGCTCCTGCCACCCTTTGTAGCCTGCTGCCAAGGGTAATTGGGGCAGTTAAGTGGAGGAGCGTTCAGCTGGAGATATGTGTAGGGCTTGTGTGTCAGGAGGCATCAGTGTCTGAGGTGAGTGGTGTCCCAGAAGCCACAGGTCCTCAGGGGAACAGAGAAACAGTCAAGAATGACGAAAACACAACAAAAGCAGCAGGGCCATCACTTAGCAATCAGCCATCACCCTCTTTTCAGCAGCCAGCAGTGACTGGAGTGCTGAACATCAAGACTTTTCAAAGCAAGAGCCAGAGACTGAGATCTAGCACATGGCTGAGACATCTGACAGTTGGGTGGGAGGCTGATTGACAGGTTGAAGCCATGTCAACTTGTTAGATGAAAGGCAGTGAGACTGTTCATTTAACATGAGAGACATAAAGTGGTCATGAGAAAGCAGTTGTGTGTAGTTTTTATATGAAAGGGTCTAAAAGTGAACATTAGCGATTCAGGGAAATAAGGACTTGCAGGGTGAACAAACAGTTTGGAAATGGAGATGAAGCATTTACTCTTGTAAA
Organism: Alectura lathami; assembly: GCA_013399715.1. Classification (NCBI taxonomy): domain Eukaryota; kingdom Metazoa; phylum Chordata; class Aves; order Galliformes; family Megapodiidae; genus Alectura; species Alectura lathami. Next base: position 76,672 of record VXAV01011136.1, on the reverse strand, counting down.
TGGATTGTGTGCTGCGGTGAACTCTGGGCTGTGCAACTACACTGCTCATCCTCAGTGCCTTGGCTGACTGATGCCCAAAACAGTTCACTCACCTCTGCGGGCTGCGATGTCCAGTCTGCATGAGAATGTTCCATTGATTGCAGTAGCGGTCAAGGCTCCAAGTGCTCCAGCTGTGGCTGATGTGTTACAAAGATGAATGAGGAGAGAATATGTCCATCTGAGCTCACTAGCAAGCTAAACGTTTTGCTTTGCAATGCTGCGAGCGACTAAAACAAGCTTTTTGGTCAGTGTATCTTACTCATCATAATCAAGATTTCTCTGTTGCATCTAGCTGGTGTCTCAGCAGGACCTACCATCGATCGCACAGCTGATAATGGGATACAAACATTTGTTGAATTCTTTTGTCTTAAAACTTAAATGTTCTCCATCATGTTCTTGATATCAAGCTCTCTTTGGAACACTGTGTGAATTATGCTTCTAGGCAGATATGCATACTTTGCCAGGATCAGATAAACTGCAACATCCTATTTTCTGGTTGGCTATCAAAGGAGAAGTGGTTTGTCCAAGCTTCATGCAGCCAGACACGCAAACATGGAGAGAACCCAGGAGTTCCTCTGCTTTGGGAGCAATGGCATTGGCCTCCAGTGACTCACTGACCACAGGCAGCTTGGGAAGTGGCTTCACCAAGTCACAGTGTCATTGTTTAAAGTTTGGGCATACAAGTGTGTGATGGTCTGTGAAGAGCATGAAGGGTTTACCAGTCTGTGGCTGCCAAAATTGGGAGCTGGTGTTTTAGGAAGATAGTGGCCTCACTTCTGCAGCTTAGGGCAGCTGTTCCTGGTGGTAACGTCTCACAGCCTTTTGTGCCCTGCTTACCTGGATCACTGGTACAACCGCTGTGTAAAGGAAACCATAAAGTTAATCCTGTTTCTCACTGGGAGGAAAAAAAAGAAAAAAGAAAAAAAAAAGTAACAAAAGTAGGATCTGGGAGCTTGACTATTTTGTGCTTCTCCCTCCAACCCCACCCCAAATACTAAAAGCCTGTGATTTAATGCTTAAACACATTATAATTGTTCACAGACCCACTGCTCTCAGAAAAGCCCTCATCTTTGATGAGCAATTTCCAAATGACAAAAGAGCAGGATTAATCAAAGCCTCTAATTATATTTCATGCAGGAAAAAAAAANNNNAAAAGGTAAAAAGGTAAAAAAAAAGAAAAAGAAAAAGGAAAAAGCCCTCAGGAGGAGGAAAGAAACATCCAAGTCCTGATGGCTCTTAGTCTTTACTGGAATTTTCATATGTAAATGGTGTTTTTAACTCTGCAGGGTGCAGTGAACAGAGAAAAATGTCTTCATTTTGTCTAACTGCTTGTAATCATTTTGCAGTAATTGCAGCCATGCTGCACATCTGGAGAGTCAACCAGCTAGCATGTGGCACTGTGCATTTTCATGGTGGGAGCAGGCAGCTCTTAGATACTGGCGTGATAGATGCCAAGGAGATAATGTGAACAGATGTAGCACATCTGAAATATGTTGCATGTTCAATCTGTGTTCATATCCCCTAGTCTGCAGAGTTCCTTGCAGCATTCTGTGGAAGAGGGAGAGTGAGTGTAGATAGTTGTCTCATTTATTGGATTTTGGGTACTAGTTAATGTGTATGAACCGAAGCTTTCCTTTTTGCAGTATGTTTGTGCTGGAGCTGAGCAGCAGCAGATGGTCTGGACCAGAATCTGACCCAAGTAATTTCTGAAATTCACCCACATGAGAGGATGCTTAAAATCCAAACCTTACAAATGGTACTAGTCTTCATAATATGTTTCAGTGAGATTCTCAGACAAGAAAAGCCAACAAATGTGCCATTGTCTGCAATTTTAAAATAGCTGTGTCAGACCAGTAAAGCTCTTGGCAATTTTATCTTACAGAAAATCCCAGGGAGTCATGTTTCGATCCTGGAACAATTAAGAATGGTACACGAGTGGGTACGGATCTGAAACTGGGATCTACAATTACTTACTATTGTGATGGAGGGTATGATATTGAAGGGGTCTCCACGCTGACGTGCATAATGGGAGAGGATGGGAAGCCCACGTGGAACAAACCCCGACCTACCTGTACAGGTAAGGCCCATGGGGAAAGAGCATAGTACAAAATACTTTCATTTTTTTTAACAGCCTGGGGTGAGGATGAGGTGACTTGCATGAGGATTCTTGAACCTTCATTTTAAAGAGGGAGAAAACTGGAAAGAACAGATGATCTGCATGACAAAGCCTGTTTCCCTGGTGCAGGGCAGGATTCAGGAAACTACTTAACATCTTGCTTAACTTAACCCTGCTCATCAAAGCCCTGAAGCACCTACTTTCCTGAGCAGGGGTCATAATTTGAGAAAACGGGAAATTTTTTTCTTAGAGGTTCTGTGTTGCCTTTTTGTGTATGTTGTTTTCTGGCTTAATGAGAAAATAGTTTAAATGATGGGTTTGCAGTTAGACCTGTTTAACACAAGAAGTGGCAGAAGAGGTAACTGTCAGTCTGTGATGCCTGAAGAGTGAGATCTCAGACTCCCACTGGAGCCAGGCTCCTGCCGCTGAGGAAGGGCAAAAAGAGCAAGAGCTCTTGCTGTCAAGCTCTGAGCTCTGAAAGCAGGTGGAGGGCAGTGCAAATCACCCATTAGGCTGCAGTGCCATGCGTGGCACCCCTTAGCCTCCGCATGGTCTTAATAATTCAATGTGAAGCAGGCATGAACTCAGGTTAGGATAAGCCTTATTTTTCTTACTAAGAACTTGCAATGAGAGCTGCAATGCCTGCAGCACAGAATCGATCATAGGTCTGGGCAGCTGACACTGCACAGAATTATCAAAACGTGGGTGGAGATGGATTTCAAAGCAGCAGGAGAAGGCTGGTGGTTCAGGGCAGGCTGCGGGAAGGGTACATTCAGTGATCTCTTCTCGACTTTCTCTTGCAGCACCCTGTGGCGGTCAGTATACAGGCTCAGATGGTGTAGTCCTCTCTCCAAAGTATCCCCAGAATTACACCAGTGGACAAGTCTGCTTGTACTTCATTGTTGTGCCCAAGGACTATGGTATATATATATATATAGTCAGATTTTTAGACACCTGAGTTTGTCTTGATGAAGCAGTAGAATAAGTGCATATGTAATAGATGTAAAGGAGATTGGAAAATGGCACTGTTGCATAACAATTATACTTTGTGGTCAGTAAAGCTGATGGGAATTTTCTGAGTTTCAAAATTATAAAAGATTAGAAAAAAAATAATCTAACAAAACCAACAGTCTTGTCATTCCTCTTCCAGTTCCTATGCTGTATCCAGTTGTGCAGAGTTGAAAAATTGGTAAAAAATAATTCAGAGTGCTGAAATATTAAAGCAGACTCAGAAGACCACCAAGAGTAGAAAATGTGTTTGCCATAAACACATACTAATTGTGCTGCTAAATAATCTGTGTGCACATACACGTGTAGTTTTGTTGATGTACAGCTACAGGACTTAACGGATAACTTCTTATTGCTTGTGCAACTTAATATTTATTTAGAGGATTCTGATGACCTCGTTCAATGATTACGACTGAGCTTTGCAAGTTAGCTCCTGTAAAGTGTCATATGATAATTAAGGTCACTTGACATAAAAGCTGTCAATTCTGAAATGATGCTTTTCCCAGGCATCCTGAGAGAGGACAGCCACTTGCATTGTGTTTTTTATACGATGCCTGAGTAATGTTTCTTTGTAGATGTTATTTTTCCTGTAGGTTCACCATGACCTGTGCATAGTACACTTTTAAATGAATAAAGTAGCTATAGATCAAAGGGAAACACCTTTAAACAGAAGAAGGAGAGAGCCTGCTGGTAGATGCAGTTCTGACAGCACCAAATCTGTGTTTTGATAACATGCTTGAACCTGCTGATATTCTGCAACTGTTTGCTCATTCGGTCTGTCTACTGAATTGAGACCTAAATATGCACTAAAGCCAGACCCATTCACACGGACCAACGTTCTTTTTATAGACTCCAGTGCCACTTAATTTTGGTCAGAGTTTGAATGAAAGCATGATGGACATTGTAGGAACCTTTAAGGCAGCTATCTCGATGGGTATTAGTATTGGTTAACGTGTTTTCTTATCTGAAGGGAATTTAAAGCTCCTTAAGAGCACTTGCGCTGACAGCTTTGGCAGGTGAAGGTCTCTAAGTTCTGTTACTCGATCCTGCTTCTCAGTGCATTGTATTGATCTAGCTCGAGTCAGTCCCTATGGCCTTTTCAGTTGTTTATGATTTCCTTTGCTAAGATAGCAAGGTGTGAAGTAAAGATGCCATGTTCTGATTTCAGTTGTAAGCTCCCTTCACTTGAATCGCCCTTCTGCCGGGATGGATCTGGGTTACATCCTGGCTCTAATGAACTACTGCTCTGCTCTCTCACGCTTCTTAACCTGCTTTACTACAGCTAGTCTTGATACTGTTTTAAGAAACACAATTTCTAATGGGCTAGACAATCTTTATCTGCAAGTGTGACTTCTGCCTACAGAATGACAGCTAAATTAGATTATTTTCTTTTCTCCACCTGCTACCTTTCAACAGCCTCATTAAAAGCAACCAGGAGAACCATTAGTAGTAAATGTTATGCATTTCCCATCTCCTTCACTTCTCTGATTCTGTGGACAGCAGGCATCAGGGTGTGCTATCATCACTTTTTCAGTGTTCCTAGCATCAAAGCTATGCTGGAAACCTGAATGTGCAGGAAACAAATGTTGTAGCTTGGTGAATAATGAATTTCACAGTAAGAGACCTCTCAGCTTGTGAATCTGGGCACTTACAGCTTGAAAATACAAAGCCAGGAGAGGAGAGAAAGAGGAGGGAAAGGGCTTCTCTGGGCAGATTTGGGAGGAAAAATAACCTGTTACTGTATTCTGAAAAAGAAAGATAAACAACTGAAGTCCTTCTGCAGTAGTTAAAAAAGCAAGCAAGCAAGCAACCCTCTGATCCTCATTATTTTTTTCCTCCCTTTTTATAAACTGCCTGCTCATAGGTGAGCCTCCTTACTAGCAGTCTCTATAGACAGACCCAGGACTCGCTGTTTATAAAATTGAGTGTCCTCCCTCCCTAGCAGTGGTCATCCCTGACCAGAGAGGCTCAATCTAGAAATTAATTTCTTCAGAACAGGGACTGTTGTTTCAGTCAGGTTTTGTACAATACCTAAAGCAGCAGGAGCCCAGTTCATGACAGAGGTTCAATACAAATAATAAATAATAATTATCAGTTGGTGAAATTGTATGGCCTGTGTTATGTAGGCAGGCAAATGGGATGATTCATAAAACAGTTCCTTTTGGCCTATGAATCAGGGTTAAAGCGTACTGGCAAGTGAACGTGGGGGAGGCTGGTTGCTGCTTCTGTTGTGCTGTCCTTGTGGATAAATAAAGAGCTTGCACCTCCGGGGCTGTCAGTCAGGACCTTGTTATCCTTGCCAAGCTCCTGAAATAAAATCAGCTGAAATCCTCGGCTCAGGGCCTGGCTGTGTAGGCTGCGGCTCTCTCTGGCCCACCTGATGGGCTCCCTCTCTCCGCAGTGGTCTTTGGGCAGTTCGCCTTCTTCCAGACAGCACTCAACGACGTCGTCGAGGTTCACGATGGTCCCAACCAGAACTCCCGGCTCCTCAGCTCCCTCTCAGGCTCTCATACAGGTAGGGACCTGGCGCTGATTCTGCTGCAAAAAGTAAGCAAAAAATACAGTCTGCCATTTAACACCTTGCTCTGTGCAAAACAGTATTGCATGCACACCCTAGGGAGGCTTCAGCAAGCTGTTGGTGTAGCTGATGCTGTAATCCGTCTCCTCTGTTTTTATTCTTTCTCTTCATCCAGGTGAATCATTGCCATTAGCTACCACCAACCAGATTCTCATCAAATTTAGTTCCAAGGGTCAGTCTACTGCCAAAGGTTTTCATTTTGTCTACCAAGGTGAGTACAGCTGTGTTCTGGAGATGTCCTTGGGTTGGTGTTATGAGATAATGGTCATAAATATGTCTGGAAGTGTTGTGGGCAATATAAATGCCTTTCAGCGTCCGTGGGTCATTGCATGCATCCTATCTGAACAGGAAATACCAAGGGAACCAGAGATTATTTTGGTAGCAGTGGACTTGCAGGTGTCTTTGTTTCCTGTAGGCAGTTGGTATTCTAACCTTCCACTTGCACTCAGCCTCAGCCCTTGCACATCTCAGGATTAGTATTAGAAGTGTCTCACTGAATCATGCCTGCATACGCAGTGAGTTCTTGAGATTTATACCCAAGCAGTTTTTCCCACTGGCGTTTTGGCACATTTTTCAGTGTAAGCAGCTGAACACTTGTCTAGCAGCTCTGTAAAATCCTTCCTCTCTGCGTGTCATAGGCTTAGGCCTCCTGCTGTCAAACTTTTGCCCGTTGATCCTTTCAGTAGCAGCTTGCATTGCATCGGGTGAGTCCCACTTAGAGATTTTAAAGTAGTAAATAGAAAGTGATGCACAGAATAGTGGGTAAACTGAAGTGTTTTTCTCATCCACATGCTTGGTATAAATGTGGTTCAGCAGAGCTTTTACATGCGTGTTACTGTAAAGGGGGGGACAGGCAGCAGGGATAGCCTATACCTTCTCCAGAGGTGAAGGAAGGCATATTTTGGATTTTGTAGTATTCAGTGATCCATTCCCTTTAATTTCTGCTTGATTATTTTAAAACAACTATAGTTCTGATAGTATCATTCAACATTTTGCCAAAACAAAGATTTTTGTGAAATGAATAAAGATTGCCTCCTCCTTCCTGTGTGCTAATTATGAACTGTGCACTCCTCAGTGATTGCTGCAATAGCAAAAGGAAGAGGCATACCTGGTTTTGTCCTGCCTGCTGGGATCTAATGGCATGTACTCTAATTTTTACACAAATGAGTTCTGTCTCTCTCAAAGCCTCCCCCATCCAGTGATGCTCATGTGTTTCAAGTTCTCTTCGGGTTGAGAAGCCTAAAGCTTCCTCTCCATTCTCGTCCCAAGGCCACCACCACATGTCATAGCTCAGCATCTCACTGTCCACTTTCCCAGGCAGCCCACCTGTAGGCGGGAGAGCCATTGCGTGTGTGGCTTCTGGAGGAGTCAGAGGCACCGTGGGTAAAATAAAAACACAGAATGCTTTGATATTCATCTCTCTGAAACAAATTAAAATCAAACAAACGATATAGCTAATGTGCTCATCATCTCTACACTTTCTCCCATCCCAGCAACTCAGGCATTAAACACTAATAAATTGTAAAGCAACTCAGGGAAAAATATGAATTGATTTCTTCCTCAGCAGTAGGCATTTATTTGACTCATATTTTCTCTCTGTTTTCTGTCAGACTGTATTTCTTTCTTTAACTGTTGTTTTCAGTATTGAACAGGAATGCAGGCAATTTCAACAATTGGTGCTGCCATATCCCAACTTAAATTTCTCTTAGTCTTCCTATCATGAAGAAAGTTGTTTAAAATTGACACGCTCTATAGTAAAGCAGCCAAGCGAGCTGAGAAACCTCTAAGGGGTTTCCGCTGAGGCTCTGGCATTATCGAGCAAGCCAACTTGTTGTGAAGTCATTGCTGAATGCCTTGCTGTCTGTATGTAGAAATCGCCTTTCTGAATTAGTGATGTTTTCTGAAGGCATACAGCCCCCACTTTAGAAAGCATGCATGGTTCTGTGGTGTTGTAGCTGCTTTTGTTTCAACTAACAGTTGAACTGACAGAACTTTGAGTGAAATGGTACTTATTTTCTTTTCATTGGTTGTGCTTGGATTCAGCCACTCTTTGGGGCTTGGTGTAATCAGGTTCTGGTGTTATTTTTATTCCACCTTTAACTTTACAGCAAGAGGAAAGTAACCAGTCCAGCACTGGTGTCCTGCGGGGTCTGCCTGTCCTGGTCCTGGCTGTGAGCTTCGCTGCGCCCTGGCACAGGTTGTCCTGGGCAAATGCAGAGCCAAAAGCTGACCTCTGTCGTCACAGAGATCACCACCTGCGTTGATAGAGTGCTTATGATCTGGACCCTTCATATTTTCCAAACGTCTTCTTTAACCATTCTGTTTATTTGTTCTGTTTTGTTGGTTTTTTTTTCCCTTGCTTTGCAATTGCACGCTCATCTGCTGACATCTCCTGTCTGCCACGCCAGCGGTTCCTCGCACCAGCGCCACTCAGTGCAGCTCAGTCCCAGAGCCACGCTACGGCCGGCGGCTGGGCAGTGACTTCGCGGTGGGGGCCGTGGTGCGCTTCGAGTGCAGCGCCGGGTATGCGCTGCAGGGCTCCCGCAGCATCGAGTGCCTCACCATGCCTGGTGCGCTGGCCCAGTGGAACGTCTCTGTCCCCACCTGTGTGGGTAGGTGTCTTGGGTCTGGGGGGAGCAAAAGTCAAAACGATTCAGCAGTTCATGCTAGGAGAATAAATGACATCCTCTAGAATGGTTAAAACCCAAAAAGTTATTTCTTACCTCGTACATACAAACTCCCTGTTTATGAACAAGGGCAGTTAACTCCTAACATTACAGAAGGGGCTACTTGATCCATTTCTCAGTTCTGGAACTGGGGACAGCATCTAGTGTAAATGGGATCTGTCTGAGAGCTGCTTTCACCTTCTTTCTCTTTCACCTGGAGAAGAGCAGTCCTAAGGAATGAGCCTCATGGGCTGATGCACTCAGTATTCCCCACACATCAGGACTGCTTTGCAGCTTTTGATAGAAATTATTTGAGAGAGTTACTGAAAAGGGATTATTCCTACAAATCATACCCTTAAGCCATGAGCCAATTCTGCTTGTTTTTTTTTGTTTGTTTGTTTGTTTGTTTGTTTTGGTCAATGGGCAGATATTTTAAAGAGAACATTCTCATAGAAAGCCAAAGCCTTTCATGTTCAAGCATTATTTTGCTTATTCCAGTGCCATGTGGTGGAAATCTGACTGAGCGCAAAGGCACCATCCTTTCCCCTGGGTTCCCTGAGCCATACCTGAACAGCCTCAACTGTGTGTGGAAGATATCAGTCCCGGAGGGAGCAGGAATACAGGTACTGAGTTAGTAGCTGCCGCTGCAGCGAGATACAGAAAGAAGAAAACACAGCATCTAGTGCACTTAAGGAGGCTTTGTGTTAGGAGGTTGAGATAGGTTGAATGTGTAATTCTGTGAAATCAGATATTCGTTTACACTAAAGCTACCGGAAGTGGATAGTATTTCCATGGATTTTTGCCTGCTGGAGGCACTCTCCATGGGAAATACCTGGAGCCATGTAGCTGTGTTACAAAATAAGTGTGTTACTTTAGGCAAATACCTTTATACTCCTTGGTTATGTGACAGTGAAAGCAATGTTATCTATACTAAAGAACAGCCGCTTGTTCAGATTGCCAATGCAGTGGTGTTCTGCCGGTAGAGTTGCAGCAGTATGATTATACAATTAGGGCTTTGCTGCTCGTTGTCTGCAGGTAAATGGGTGTCATGGCTAGAGACCATGACAATGGTCTGTCCAGGCTCTTTGTGGTCCTAATCCTTTCCCTGCAGAAAGAGTCCTGCCAGCTAGAGGATGCTGAGCATTAAGCCCAACATCAGAGACCAAAGCTCAGATAAGTTCCCATTCACTCGTGTGCACCTTGCCCTGCAGAAAGCGTCTTGACATCCATTACACTTGCATCAGTTGATGCGGTAGAGGAGATGGATTCTTCAATAGTTTCGTTCTACCACAGGCCTTGTTAACAGAGGGTTTTTATCTTCTTTACACCACTTTGTCTGCAAGAGTTTTGTTCCCTAAGTGCTTTTATTTCTCTATCATGTGCTTGGCCAAAAGACTTGTAGGTGGGTTCCTCCCTCTCTACCACGCACACTGGTGGCATACAGCACTGTGCTTCTCTGAAACATCAGCTCTGTGTTGCTTGATTACAGTTCTGCTTTTCCATGGAGATATTCTTACCTGGTGTAACCAGCATAACTCAGAGCTGAAGCCTGGACCTGGGCATGTGGTGGCCAAACTGATGGGGGCTGTAGGATCACCTGGCAAAACAGCACAAGCCTGGAATAGCAGCTTGTGCCTTTTGCCAGGTCCAGCAAATTCCTCTTTTCTCTTGTCTGATTTTGAAGCCTTTTAATATAGTGTTTTCAAAAGCTTCAGATGTCATTGTCAATTCCTTCTTGTTCATCTGAAATTTTAGCTGTGCTCCAAAGCCGTAAATAGCAGGAGGATCCATTTAGCTCAGTCAAACATCTGAACAGTTGAGGCAGTTTTCAAGTTGCTCAGGGCTCCTGGGATCAGGAGGTGATAATTCACTTAATTTTTAAAGCGATGTAAATAGATGTCTGTATTTTGCACTGCTGTGTTCTGAATTCAAACCCTTGCTGCCAGTTTTTCAGCCTGTGCTGTTTTTGTGTATGTCTGCTGAGCTTAGAGGGAAGTGGCTATTACAGCAGGCTGCTAAAAGCGTGTCTGTATTCACAAGTACTTGTTTCTCACTACTTTGGTTATGCAAATGCAGCTCTCATGTAAAAGTAGAAAATGTGATGTCAGGAGTGTTTTAAAGGATTCCCCCTCTCCTGCTAGTGGCACCTCTTGCAAGAGAAATAGATATTTTGGGGTCTAGCATGGAATGCAAGCAAACAACAACAACAAAAATGAATCCTGGGGCTGAGCTTTGCCTTAGTCAAAAGCCTGAAGCTGAGATTCCAGTTCTAGAGTGGAAAGTTCTTGGTGGCGTTGCAGTATCAGCCCTCCTGCTCCCAGCCATGCTGAGGACACCACATTGGCTGCCTCATCTTTGCTGCTACAAATGGGCAAGACACAAGGTGATGTTTTCCCCTAACAACAAACCTTCTCTGGTACCTCCAGTGGAAGTTTGTATGGGGAGGAACCTGGCCCGCTGCAGTCAGCTCACCCTGCACACATTGCCCCGGTCACCCACTGCTGCGTGCAACATGCTCCAAGTTATTAGATACTAATTTAAGCATCAGTTTACCCTCATTTTGTACAACAATTAAAGGTTAAACAGCTGTAAATCAGAGGAGGAGGTGAAATTAAAGCTTTCTTAGTCACAGCGAGTCACTAGCAGGATTTTTATGTAATCAGTGTATGAGCTAGCAATTCTGCCATGAATTATTCATTCCTGTAGCAAACCTTCCTGGGTGAATTAATTTATATACGTGGTAGTAAATAGATGCAGATCCCTTGTGAATCCACATGTCAGACTAGAATTAGGTCCTTAAAAATGTTTATTCCATTAAGCTGGGGAGGTGGTGGTGGATAAATAATTTAAAAAATGTAAGAGCAAACAAAACGCATATTCTCAATCCACATTCTCTTTCAATAATGTAAGTCGCAACGGGGGTGTAATTATGCAGGCTGAAAGGTATTGACATGGTCAGTGTGATCCGTAATGGCTCTGTAGGGGACACTGCAATTTCTTCTAGATGAACTCTTTTTGGAAAAAAAAAAACTTTCAGGAACTTTATAGCCTGCTTTGTTATTCAGAATAAATCAAGGAGGAAAAAGGTTAAAATGGCAGAAATAATGGGATTTGATTTTAAATGTGTGTTTTACATTTACCAGGGCAAAAGCAAGCTAGGTATTTGGGGTAGATGTGTAAGTACAGGAGAAGAAAATAAGGAAATAAGGGTGGATTTCACTGAATTTCCAGAGGGAGGGGGAGAGTGTGTACTGGTGTGTGCATGTGTGAGCATGCAATTCAGATTTCCAGTGCAGTGACATCTCTTCCAAGCATTCAGTCCAGCAAATGTGTCCTGCTGAGCTCTGTGCTGAGGGGAGTAATTCTATTGAATTCAACAGGACTGGTGCAGATCAGGAGCATTAGGCTTAGTAGGAAATCTCAATTCAAAGAGACCTCAAAGAATCAAGGCTCCCCAAAAAGCAGTAGTGTGAAGGCTTGGAGTAAACACACATCCACCTGCCAGAATTAATAAAGCTGCAGCTTTCTCCCCAAACCCACCGGTAGTGGTGCCAAGCAGCAGTGGCCACTGGCACTCTAGGAAATGAAGCCTTTGTTTTTGGACCAGGTAGTATGCTCTTGATTTGTCTTTAAGGGCCTCTTTTTTTTAGATTGTTGGCCTAGAAAATATGTTTTAGTGTTTGAAAATTTAATCTAGAGCTTACAGATTAAAGGTGTTTTTTCCATATACTCCTGGCTTTCTGTCAGGTTTGCTGTCGGACTCTCACAGGCACTTCACCAAACTAGATCTACGGCGCAGCTTATTTTTCACAATTGGCCACCGAATATTTTCAGCTCCCAGTACTCAGAAATAAAGGCAGAATTAATTCCAATGGTAATCAAGGAAAACAAACCTACTGCACTATTACGTCTGTATCACTGCTCAAGTGTAAGAGCTGCTTTTCGGTGTAAATGCAGATTTATGAGATCCTATGATGTTGCTTTTGAGCACTGCATTGAAGTTCTAACTTATGGAGTCAACTGACTTTCATAAACCTTCAAACCCTATGGTGCATAGCAGAGGAAAGTGGGAAGTTCGGAAATGCAGCTTGGGTGATAGGACTACAAGAAAGACATTGAGGAGCTGGAGCATGTTCAAAGAAGGGCAGTGAAGCGGGTGAAGGGTCTGGAGCACAAGTGTTATGAGGAGCGGCTGAGGGAACTGGGGCTGTCCAGTCTGGAGAAGAGGAGGCTCGGGGGAGACCTTATCGCTCTCTGCAGCTACCTGAAAGGAGGTTTTAGTGAGGTGTGGGTCAGCCTCTTCTACCGGGTAACAGTGATAGGATGGGGGGTGATGGCCTCAAGCTGTGCCAGGGGAAGTTCAGGTTAGATATTAGGAAAAATTTATTCTCTGAAAGAGTGGTCAAGCACTGGTACAGGCTCCCCAGGGAGGTGGTGGAGTCCTCATCCCTGGAGGTGTTCAAGAAACGTGTAGATGTGGCACTGTAAAACCACTGGAGTAAAAAATGTTGCAGTATAATTCTACCTGGACTTGTGCAAGGCCTTTGACATGGTCCTGCACCATATCCATATCTCTAAACTGGAGAGATACGGATTTGATGGGTGGACTGTTCGCTGGATAAAGAACTGGCTGGATGGTCGCAGCCAAAGGGTTGTAGTCAATGGCTCTATGTCCAGGTGGAGGCTGGTCACGAGCGGTGTCCCCCAGGGGTCCGTCTTGGGACCGGTGCACTTCAACATCTTTATCAACAACTTAGACTGTGGGATCGAGTGCACCCTCAGCAAGTTTGCTGATGACACCAAGCTGAGTGGTGCAGTCGATACCCCTGAAGGAAGGGATGCCATCCAGAGGGCCCTGGACAGGCTGGAACAGTGGGCCCACGAGAACCTGATGAGGTTCAACAAGGCCAAGGGCAAGGTGTTGCGCTTGGGTCGGGGCAATCCCAGGTGTGTGTACAGACTGGGAGAAGAACTCCTTGAGAGCAGCCCTGTGGAGAAGGACTTGGGCATCGTGATTGACAAAAAGCTGGCCATGAGCCTGCAGTGCGCTCTTGCAGCCAGGAAGGCCAATGGCATCCTGGGCTGCATCAAGAGAGGGGTGGCCAGCAGGGAGAGGGAGGTGATCGTCCCCCTCTGCTCTGCCCTTGTGAGGCCTCACCTGGAGTACTGTGTCCAGGCCTGGGGCCCCCAGTACAGAGGGGATGCGGAGTTGTTGGAGTGGGTCCAGAGGAGGGCCACCAAAATGATCAGAGGGCTGGAGCACCTCTCCTGTGAGGAAAGGTTGAGGGAGTTGGAACTGTTCAGCTTGGAAAAGAGATCCAGTGAGCTAGTGGCTGGCAGCCCTGTCCATGGCAGGGGGGTTGGAACTAGATGGTCTTTGAGGTCCCTTCCAACCCAAGCCATTCTATGATTCTATGAATAGAGGTTTCCTTGTTCTTATGTTAGATCCTGTGTGACTTGTGGTTGCTTTCGTATGAAAACACTGCAAAAGTCTTCAAGGATTTCTCAAAACAGGGAAAAAAGGCCTAGATTCTCAACTGTTGTAAATTAACTATAAGAGTCAAGGATTTCTTGCTGTTTGTGATCGCAGAATATGGAACCCCCATAAGGAAGCTCATAGTCCAGAGTTTGCTGAAAAATGGCTTTACAACCCAAATGATGGTGGTCAGAGGCAATAGGTCTTCTTATTCTTAAACAGATAAATAGTAATGCTGTGTTAAATACACAGGGTATGTTGCTAATTTTATTAATGGCCCTTTCATTGATATTATTTTGGCAAATCATTAGTATGATTTCAGGAGTTGTACTATTATGTTTTCCTTTTTTTCCCTCTTTTTCTGTGATCACTTCAGATACAGGTGATCAGTTTTGTCACTGAGCAGAACTGGGATTCACTGGAAGTGTTTGATGGAGGAGATAACACAGCCACCATGCTGGGAAGCTTCTCTGGTATGTGTTCAGCATCATATTCAGTGAAATCCATCAATGCAAGCTTAATTTCTATTAACATTAACTGGACTTCAGCACATACATAAAGTTAAGCATATGCTTCAGATGCTTCACAAAAATAACAGATTTAAGCATGTGCTTAAAGGGAATCATATGCTTTGTTGATCTGGGAATTTGACCAGTGAATGCATTCAGAAGATGTTGATAGCCTTAGAAACAAAGCCACTGTTTTTTTGTTTGTTTGTTTGTTTGTTTTGTGGCAGGGTGCTGCAGTTATAAAATCAGCTGCTTGAAGGAAAGAAAGGAATATGGTCCCAGATGTTAGACTGGGTACCAGCCTCCAACAGCCCTGGATGAGGCTTGACCTGTGATTTGGTGACCTTGGAGAGGTTTTTCAGTCATCTCATTGGCACACACGTGCTGGAAATCACCAGCACCTTCAAGCTCTTGCAGTAACAGTGAGGTGAAGGCTGATGTGTGTAGCTCAGAGTGTGATCTCTGTTACAAAAACTTGCTCTAAACTCTTCTTTGCTATTTTCACCCTTTCTGGAAAACATTGTACTGCAGATGAGCCTTTTCTCCTTCCCTTGTATCCATCTCCCTGATGTGATCTGGCATTTTCTCTAAGCTGTCCTGACCCATGATGACTTCCACAGCCTGGGAGTTCTGCAGTGCTGCTAGGTTGTGCTAGCTCAGACCACTGCATGGGCAGGTTAACCTAACCTAGCTGATTTCCATCAAAACGCAGGAAGGGCTACAAAATTACCTTCATCCTGCTTAATCCTGGGGACTGTAGCCTTTTGGCAGAACAGAGAGTAACAAGCAGCCCAAAAGCTGTTTGGAAATAGCAGAGCCACTTGCCAACTGATGGCCCCGATTCTTGCTTACTGAATGACCATCACCTCATGGAAGGAGAGTGATGCATAAAGGCTGGCAGGGTCTACTTGCAGAGCTGCATTTTGGATAGAGCAGCCTTGACCTGCTGCTGCAGCAGCAGCTTCCATGGAACAAGGCACGAGGAGGAAACAGGACCTCATCTCCACGCACAGTTTCGCTTCACCAGTTCCCTTCTCGGTGCTCTTAGTCTGTCTGGTCTGTAAGTGGTAAAACTTCACATGGGTGAAATTCATTATGCTTTGAAAAGGCCATTGCAGAGAGGCCTTGGGTATTTCTCAATTGGCCTCATTAGTACCTGATTAAAACCAACAGAGCTTGTTAAGTTAAAGGACTTTCTGTTCTCAGCCTCTTCTGCAGCAGGTCTCTGAGGATGTGGAGGAAGAAAAAAGAATACTCTTCAGAATCTTTGTGCACTTCTTGTTTTCCCAGGAACTACAGTGCCTGCGTTGCTGAACAGCACTTCAAACCAGCTCTATCTGCATTTCTATTCGGATATCAGCGTCTCTGCTGCTGGCTTTCACCTGGAATACAAAAGTAAGAGCAATGCAGCCTTGATCTCACAGTTCTTCTGAGCAATGGGGAAATGGCTACAAAGCTGTTGCCTTGTAGAAGTGGAAGCTGCACAGTGTGGAGAGGGGGCAGTGAGATTTAAAGCCCATGCATACGTGGTTCCCTGTTCACAAGCTGCAGAGAGACAGTGAGTGTAAATGGAGAACGGCTACAGCAGTGGAGATGTGGTGTTACAGGGCGGCTTGGCAGCACTGTTTGGTTTCTGTGAGATAGCAGGATAGGAGAATGAAACTGTGCAGCTTTTGCCCAGGAAAGGGACAATTGCATACAGCAAATACAGGATGTCCTTTATATTGCCAGGAAGGACCAGCAGGGGTAATTCCCTCATTCATCGTCTCAAGTCTTTTATCAGATGCTGCCTGGTCAGTAAAGGAATATACAACATACCATGAACACAGATCTCTAATGGGGAGGGGAGGTGGTGGGAGTCTTGATTCATGAACCACTCTGCTCTGGGAATGGACGTACTGATGCAGATGCAGCTCTTCAGTCAGGCCATTAAGGTTCAGTCAAAAACATTTTTGGCCATGAATCAC
The DNA here is from genome assembly GCA_013399715.1 of Alectura lathami. Lineage (NCBI taxonomy): Eukaryota > Metazoa > Chordata > Aves > Galliformes > Megapodiidae > Alectura > Alectura lathami. The sequence continues at coordinate 60,313 of VXAV01011136.1, read as the reverse complement.
AAAATTATTAGTGATGCCTTCGTTAAGAACAGTGTGCTCCAGATAAAGTGGAGGTGCGCTGGCTGTGAATAGCTCTGGGTCTAGGACGCATCCTGTAACGTAGGGCAGTATGGTGTGTTCCGCCTGGGCTGTCTTTGAGGAGAATCCAAATGCCCTGGGAATTTTCCACCTAACATCTGTGCTGGAGGCTGTTGGTAATGGGGCCAGAATGAAGTGAAGGTGTGTGCTTTTCTCCCTTCTGTACATCCCTGCTCCCTGGAGCACTCATCTCACTCTTGCCTTCCCAGCCGTCGGCCTGTCCAGCTGCCCAGAGCCCCCTGTTCCTGGGAACGGCCTGAAGATTGGGGAGCGCTACTTGGTGAATGACGTCGTCTCCTTCCAGTGTGAACCAGGCTATGCGCTCCAGGTAGAGGGCTGAATTTCTTTTGCACAAAAAGGCTGATGACAAACGTGACACCTTCCAGACTTTGTGTTTTGTTTTTTTCTCTCCTTCAGGGACACTCTCACATTTCCTGCATGCCAGGCACTGTGCGGCGCTGGAATTACCCTCCTCCACTTTGCATCGGTAGGACTCCCGCTCTTTGTTACCCACCAAATATTTATAGTTCCCTTCTAAAAATCTGTGTAAATTGGGTATTAATGAAATGGGGAAAAGTTTATTGCCTTGTCTGAGCCAGTGGCATTGTTACCGCAGGACTTCTGGGAGCTTTAACTTTCTGTATTTCCTGATTCACCCCAATTCTCTTCCTGTTCTCTACATATGCCGTATAAAGGTGCTTTAAAAGTGGATGTATAAACCAAAGCATACTGCATCTGATGGTTTTATCTTCATTAAGGGAGAGCAGCACAGCAGCCAGGGACATGCTACAGTAGGTTTTCTTTCAGGTGCGTCCCTTTGGCTGGATTTGCCAGGAGCACAGGGACTCTGTAAATGTCTGAGTCAGAGAAATGCAGGCGTGTTCTGGAAGTGAGATAGAGCATGAAAAAATCTTTATTTGCTACAGGGGGAAATTTCAGCTGTTGTCCCTATTGGTCAAACAGAATGTTTAGTTTTAAATGTTTAAGATGTGGTTATAGTAAAAGGTGTAAAATACAGAAACAATTTTGTCGATCAAAACTAATTCAAAAGGAAAAACCTAAAATTTCTTTATACTGAAAGCACGTTGTACTTATGAGTTGAGGGTTGTTTTGTTTTGTTTTGTTTTTTGTTGTTGTTTTGTTTTGTTTTTTGCATGTTAAGGAAAGATCTGCAGACTGTGGTTTATTTTTTTAAATGCATCTTGATGTCACTGAAACTGCATCTTTTACTGTTTTCCTGTCAATATCTCCAAATTGTGCCATGTGGTGCCTTGCTGTCCTCACTTAGGTGTCTAACAGGTCCTGGATGACCAGTAAGAGTCAGGTCACTTGTGTGACCACCCCCTTTGGAGAAGGGCTGGGGCTGCTGAGCATTTTAGGCCTTAGGAGTGAACTACCAGGCAGTTGATTTCCACTGTGGCAGAAGAAAGCCCTAGGAGAAGAGACAGAGGTGAAGGGAACTTGCTGGAGTTTTTGGATTACCTTCAAGCAGTATTTTGCTTTTAGCAAATCTGGATGTTTAATATTCATATTGCACATTTTACAGCTTTGAGGAAGACATTTATGCATTTAATAGCTTTAGTTAACTGTTATTTCAGGCTCCTGCTGTTCTAGCTTACATCATTTTGCTTTAAAGTAATTATAAGAGCTAACAGCTCTTTCATCTCATGATCTTCAGGCTAGCACTAAGTACAGAGCCAGTTACAGCAGAATGTCCGAGCTAAAGGGCTCATACCTATGGGAGTCGCTCTAAAAGAAACCAGAAGCCCTTCAGCTCAGCATCAGGTTAGGGGATTCCAGCATGAAGGAGGATCCCAATATTGACTGGGGGTTGATGAGTAGCTGAGCACTACAAGTCTCAAGTTTTCTTCATCCTTCTTTTGATCATATTCAATCACCAGTTCAGCAGGACTTTGCCTGGCTGGGCTGTGCCTGGTAGACACTGTCACAGCATAAACACCAGTGCAATTTAGTTCAGGATGTCTGCTTTTGGGCAGTCATGACTAAGTGGTACAAATGCCTGTCCACCTGTCTGGTCATATCTCTTAGCTAGCATCACACTTGACTGAAAAAGGTCATCTAGCTTCAAAGGCACATAAACACATCTCCACAGCCAAGTGCAGATCATCATGACTGATGTCTTTGGGGATCTGAGTTCTTGCTTTTTCACGTTTCGGGGGCCTTGTTTAAGTTTCTGCCTATGGTCAGTATGAAACTCTGTGCACTTGATTAAACATCTCCTGCTAGCGGTGCTGGGGTTCATTGTCCTGTGCTAATAATGCACCAGTGTGTCTAAACGCTGCCCAGACCACGCTGGCTGCTGACCAGCTGTGCAGGAGTCCAGTCTTGGTTGTTGTCCTGCTCAGAGAACTCCTTGCTTCCCTGGCAGAGGGCTGATTTTCTTTTTAACCACTTCGTCCAGATTCTTGACTCCTAAATAATTTAGTAGTACTACTACTAAAGTGCATTCAAGAGGAAGAAGAAATTTCTGCGAAAAGCCTCATTAGTAGCAAGTGCACACAGAGATATTGGACAAAAGGAAGCTGTACCTTGACTGTCAGAATGTGTTAGGAGCACACCTGGGTGTATTCTTTTGGATGGTATTACTGTAGAGGTCGTTCCGATAAGCCTGAGAAGATTGTACCTAAGCTTCATGTGATGCTTTTTGTAAATATATTTTGTGCTGTGTCATCTGTGGATCGCTTCTTGGTAGGGAGTTTACTTCAGTCTCTGTGCAAATGCGCCGTTCTATATTTATCAGTAATTGCTTAGAGATTGACAAGTGTAGCAGTCAAGGTAGATCAGTTAACCAGAAAAAGCAGAGGTAAGTGGAGTCAAAATAAGATTAGTCTGTTTCTTCACAGTAATTTTTGTGGTGGTTAAAAATTCAAACAAGTGCAGGGTGCATGATGTGCACTGTTATGGTGTCTATGGAGAGAGCAGACCACCTCTCTCTCTTCCTGTCTCTCCCACAGTGACTGCCAAAACTGTGTCTCTGGGTTGAGGGTTTTATCTTGAGGACAGGAGAAAGGTGCATGCATTAGTAATGCAGCCATTCAGTGGCTGTCGAATCTGTGCTAGTTCTGTAGCAGGCTTTCCTTTTTTCTCTTCTTAGGTTTTTAATGTATTTCCCATGTGGCTGGCTGGCCATGGCCGTTGTCCAGAGAGGCCTGCAAGTGATCCTAAGCATTAACATGTTGATTTTACAGCCCAGTGTGGAGGAACAGCAGAGGAGATGGAAGGAGTGCTCTTGAGCCCAGGGTTCCCAGGAAACTATCCCAGCAACCTGGACTGCACGTGGAGGATCTTGCTGCCAGTGGGATTTGGTGAGACAGCTGGTTTTGGTGCGAGCTACCTACGTGCAATTTGGCAACAGGGTGGTCCATGTAGCTGTGTGTTTGCCTTCATAATTTCTCTAGTGCCAGGCAAAGGGAGAAGAGTGCACCAACACTCCAGCAGCCTGAAACCACAGCATTAGCATTAAGAGGCTAATCTGGTCTGAAACTATCAGGACAGGCATCCTCTGTCTCCAGCACAGTAAATATACTCTTTCGGTTTGACTAGGCTATATTGAGCATCACACGGTGAGCAGTGGTTGATGTACCAAGGCTTGTGGAGAACTTTAAAGGCAAACTGTTTATTCTTCCTCCCCAGGTGCTCACATCCAGTTCCTAAATTTCTCCACCGAGCCAAACCATGACTTCATTGAAATCCGCAACGGACCGTACGACACCAGCAATGTCATTGGGCGCTTCAGCGGCACCGAAATCCCAGGCTCCCTCCTGTCCACATCTCATGAAACCACTGTATACTTCCACAGTGACCACTCACAGAACAAGCCAGGCTTCAAGCTGGAGTACCAAGGTAAGGAGGCCACTGAACAAGCAGCAGTGGGACAATCCTGTCCCCAGGTGCTAGTGGGGAGGGTGGGGGAGAGAAGGTAGATAGCACAGTTGCTGCTATTCTGTTGAATTTGTTCCATGAGGACTTAATCCAAATGAGTGGAAAGATGTTACATGAAGACCATTCTTAATCCTTATAACTGGGATCTGTTCATCCTGACTTAATGCCTACGGCAAATAACAAATGTTCCTAGAGTGCTTCATGACAGTGAAATGTCTTTGAATTAATTCCAGCCAGATTCACTTAGATCTGGGTTCTGTCAACTGTCATGTGCAAAGAGGTGAGTCTGTAGCAGCTGTGAGTTTTCTCTGGAATTTTGCAGCTTCTTTTCAGTCTCAGTTGAAGTCCACTTTGGGCACTCCCAGATGCATCCCTTCTATCCTCACCTGCAGCCTAGCTTTGTGTTTAGGCAAGCTGGTGGAGAGGATTGAGCAAATAATTAAATGGCCTGAGAGTCTTTGCCCTGCTGAAAGAGGATATGAGCATTTGGTCCTGCTTGATCACAGCTGTACTTTTAATGGGATCTTTGCAAAATCCTTTGGTCTTCTTTGTCCATCTGACCTTGGCATATGGGAATGTGAACAAAGGATACCAAGGGCAGATCGTACTGAAAATATTTTCGTACTGAAGATAATTAGGCTTTGCTGTGCAGCAGCTGGGAGCTAAGTGATCCAGCTATTGCCTGGGAGAGAGATCTGAGGAGTGGGAAAGATGGAGTGTGTCTCCAGTCATGTGCTGTAGCCAAGGACTGACAAAGGGCTGACTCCCCAGAAATAGCAATAAAAGCTGCTACTCACACTTAATTGAAAACATTAATTTTGTCTTGGCTGTCCTTTTCATGCACCGTATAATTCATGCGCTACTGCACAATTTAGGAAGGAATGTGTTCTATGAGGCACTCTGGGTAATCTCATGGAAATTGCTATGCAAATTAGCTCTAGCAAGGCTGACCAATAATTTATAATGCCAGGTGGAACATGGTAACCAATTTACTTGCATTCATCATCAGGATTGTCCATGTTTCGTTGAAAAACAAGGCAGATTTCCCAATTAGAAGTGAAGTGTGGGGTGACCCTGTGAATGCAGGCTCTGAGACGTCAGAGGTCCAGGGTGGGTCCCAGCACTCATGTCACAAGGCAGCACAGGATTGTCCCTTGTCCTTCATGCAGATGTGTGCATGATTCATTAAACTTCTATCTCTTTCAATTAAGTCACTGTATGAGGGGGAAGTAGCCAAGCATTAAGGTGAGTGTACTGTGCCTGCTTTTATGAGAAAATTAGGAGTATGAAACGTTCCTCCTTTCTTTTTTTTTTTTTTTTTTTTTTTCCCAGCCTATGAGCTGCAGGAATGCCCTGACCCTGAGCCTTTTGCCAATGGTGTTGTAAGAGGAGCTGGTTACAATGTTGGCCAGTCCATCTCTTTTGAGTGTCTGCCTGGGTACCAGCTGATCGGTCACCCCGTCCTGACGTGTCAGCACGGCACCAACAGGAACTGGGATCACCCATTGCCCAGGTGTGAAGGTATGGCTTTTGGGTCACCCTGAATGAACCCCGAGTGGCATGATGAGGGGAGAAAAGGCCTCAGCATTCTGTTCTGACCTCCTTTTGAGTCATTGCTCTGTGATTGGCCTGAAAGTTTCTCTGGAAACAAAAGCATCGCTGGAGGCAGGCTAGGAATGAGCACTTTGAATAAAGCCTCAGCCCCTGAGGTGTTGAAACATATTCTCAGCAAGCTGATGTTCAACATATTTCAGCCTAGTGAACGTTTTGAACAGTACAAAACCAAGGTGCATCTTTTGAGGTGGAACGTTTGAATTTCATTTTATGGGTGAGGGTTGTCTCTGGCTCTCAGTCTCGCTGCTGGTGTCAGTGGGAGCTGTGCTTTCACAGTGAAGCAGTCCAGGGTTGTTGCAGTAATATCTTTTGTCTGCTTTATTTCTTTAACAATGTTTCACTTTCATTGGTTTAGCATTTTTGATGAGCTGATCCACAGAGCTTGTCTTCTTCCTAGTGAGCCTTGCATGTCATAATTCTCTAGCTGATGCAATTTCTTTGTGCAAGAGGTCAGTATTGACTTTCTTGATAGACAGATAAACTTGGAATCAGGAAGCGGGGAAATAAGTTGCCAAAGCTTGCTCAAGAACTCAGGGACAGACCAAATTCAAGATTTCATTGATTTCCACACTCAGAAACACACACATTTCTTTGGGGAACATGGAAACTGTGTGCTGTTGCTGTGTCGGCCCTGTTAAATGACTGCTGATGCATTGTCAGACTTACAGCTTGTAGAAATGACTCTCACTCCTTGTTTTTCTTTCTCCTTTTTACTTTCCCCCTGATACTAGCCCACAATTCCATGCTGACAATGAGCATAATTAGAAGTGTTTTATTGTCCTCAGTAAGGCTCTTGCCTTTTGCCAATTCAAACAACTATCAAAGTTTCTGTGATGAGCCAGTGTGCCCAGGTAATCAGGTAGAGAAGAGAGGCTTTGATCAGCCCAGCTCTGTGAGTGCAGCTGCTCCTGCTTGGCTGCATTGCCCTTAGCTGTCAGTGCCATGCTGGGTCCCTGGTAAGAGACGCTGGCAGCTCTGGGGACTCTCAGCATGCAAAGATTGTGTCCCTGCCTTAGTGTCCTTGGTAGGGCAGTGATGACGTCTTGAAAATGATCCAACAGCTCCTCAGTAATCTTGCACACACTCTGTTTCCCGAAGAGCACGTGCACTAGGAGGACCCTGCAGTCCAAAGGAGGGGATCTCAGTTCTAGGCGTCAAAGCTCAAATGTCCAACAGGGCTGTTTCAGTCTTTTATCCTTTGGACCAGTGGGCTGAGTTTTGTGTGGTTTACTTTAGAAAGGTTTCATATGAACCCTTAAGAAATTCAAGGCTGCTTATTGAAGATTTCCACTGCGCTTCCCAGGAGCACTGACCTTTATCCCACCCTCCCTACCGCATTTGGTCTGCGCTGGGGAAAGAGAGAGAGGCCTGATATTTTCCCTCTTTAAGTCCTAAGTCCTTGAACTCCAGAGAACGGAAAGCATAAAGAACAGATCCTAGCTGCTCCCTGTGACGTCAGCAATGCAGAGATGTATGTAAGCTGGGAAACTGTTCAGCTGCTGCGTGCTGCTGGGAAGGTTGGGGGTCTGGTGGCAGGATGATGCCCTTTACCTCAGGCCTCAGCTCTGCCAGCTATATCCATCCAGTCCTTGTGGTTTTAGGTAGTTTTCTTGTTCTGCAGCACTTGTGGTAGGACAAAGGGGTGAGGGGCTAAGTGTATCTTGGGACATTTGCTTTTTTCCCTCTGGGAGCACATCTGCTGGGCTGTTAAGGGCTGTTAAAGCCAACACATTCGAGAACATTCGTTTTCTGGCTGCTTCCTTAAATACAGCCGAGCTGGGTGGTCCATTTTTGCATAGCAGCAAGCAGCCATGATGCACTGCCTTAAGCTAACCACCTCACCTTCAGCACACAGGTCACAGCTGAAAGCCCTTTTAATTAAAAGAGAAGTTGTAACTTTAAAATAAAGGCACAGAGGCTGAGATTTCCAGCAGCACCCCAGGGAGTTTTTCCAGTGATGAGCCGGCTGCCTGCTTTGTTAGGCAGAAAGGAGCTTAGTCCCTGAGGTTCCTTGGGTGTTTGTTTAGGAAAATGAGTGTATGAGTTTATATAAATACACATGGTTTTCTCAGCTTGGCAGACCATGTAAGTAAGCAGAGCAGAACTAGGCAGTAAATATTTTGAGCCTGGCTCTAACTTCGTGTCTGGCACATCAAGTCATGTCCAGAGTGGTACAAGTCTGTGGGGCTACTCTTGTAAGAAAAGGAGTGTGTGGTGCTGTGTATTGGTATCATGCTGAGCCTGAATTAGTAAGCTGTGCTGAGAGGAAGAATGTGTAAACCTAAGGCAAGGACTGGGTTAATACAACTGTGTGGCTTCTAAAAGAGAGCTGGCTTGGGCAGAGCGCTCTGCGCTTACCCTGTGAACGTACCCTCAGTTGCTGCTGGTTCTCAGCAACAAACAGCAGATGTTGTTGTCATTTCATCTGAACTTTTGTGCCAGGGAGGTCCAGAGGCTGATGCCTGTATGTGGGCCTATTGGACGTAGGGATTTGCTGTGGCCCTCCTGCACTACCTTCAGCAGGATGTTGTCTTTCTGTCCCTCTTGCTCACTGCCCAGGCTGTTTATAATTACATCTCTTTAGCTTCCAAGTTCATTTAGACCTGGAAGATACCTAGTGCAATAGAACTGTCATCTTGATTAATGAATTGGATGCTGCTGTTGTACAAATAAATCATCATTTCCCCCCTGCTCAGATATGATCTGTGAGAAGGCAGCTGCTCAGTGGTTCTGGTCCAAGCCAAGTTGTATGAGCAAGTGAATAGATTTGCCCACTGGTGTGATCTGGTCAGGAGCTGTATTTTCCATGCATGGATGCAAACAGCTGGTGGAGCCCAAAAACTCTTAGTAGGCTATAAGATGGAGTTGTTTTGTGCACCTGGCCATCACATCTGTACAAGTCACCCAGACAGTCTCCTTTCAGCTCTGGAGCACTTAACAAATTTATTCTAGTGGAATTAAATTGATAAGGTTAGATGTAGCTGTGACAGATAGGAATTATTCATGGCAAGGTAGGGCAAGGTTTTGGGGCTGGATCCATCTGTGTCCAGAATTGCTATCTTTTTATCCACCCCCGCACCCCCCAAAAAAAAAAAAAAGAAAATGGGGAATAGAGGATATTTGAAAGAGCATTTGGAGGGTATTTCTTCACTAGGTCTGTGTTTGTTTGATTACCTGCAGTGCCTTGTGGGGGAAACGTCACCGCCCAGAATGGGACAGTTTACTCTCCAGCGTTCCCCAACCAGTACCCCAGTTCCCAGGACTGCACATGGCTCCTTACAGTGCCTGTGGGCTACGGGATCCATCTCAACTTCACTCTGCTGCAAACAGAGCCCTACAATGATTTCATCACGGTTTGGTTAGTACAGCAAAGGTTGTGAGGACTGAGCAGAGTTGCTGCTAAGACTCCATTTCAGCAAGAGACTCTTGCAGATAGAGCTCCCATTCATTGCTGCAGTGTGTGGATAGTGCTGTATTTAAGAGTGGGTCAAGTATCCTCTGGGGGACAGTGGGATTTTGGAAATTTTTAAACTCTAGATGCTTACTAAGGCCTCTCGATTAAGGACCATGTGCTTCATGGGACTAGGAAAGCGGGCAGGGTGACTATTCCTGAATGCAGTCAATGTTACATTCCTGGAAGTTGCAGGCAGGGACTGTGGGGTTGGTGAAGGGGATGATCACTGAGTTCCTCATTCAACTGCTGGAAATGGCATCCCTTGTGTTTAGAGCCTGTGCATGAATCCTTACCTTTCATGGCACCTCTGCCTCTAACTTTAATGGTGTTGCGCATCTTACAAAGGGTAGTCCCACCCTTGGTTCCACAGCAGCACCTTTAAGACCCTGTAGGTCTTGATTTCCATTAATTTCTGTGATCATGAGCTGTTAAAAGTGAAACACATGAAGCCTGTGTGGTGCCTGAGAGTTTCTGTACATGCAGTGTAGGAGAGTGGTTGCAGCCTAGGATTAAAGATGTGTAATAATGTTTTTTTCCTTGTATTTCTCACCTGCGATTTTAGGGATGGTCCACAACAAACAGCCCCGCAGCTTGGTGTATTCACTGGTAACTCTGCTAAGAAGTCAGCCCAAAGCTCTTCCAATCAGGTCCTGATGAAATTCCACAGCGATGCAGCCAATGGAGGGATTTTTGCCATTTATTTCTATGGTCTGTATTGCTTCCTGAGTGATGCATGCTTTATACCTGCCTTTGGGATGTGAAGGGGCATGGATCACTTGTGTCTTCTTGTGGGGAGGTCTAGTTATAGGGGAGAGAATATGTGGAAGAAAATAGGCTTTTATCTGAAGTCTTCTGCAATGGGGTGAGGTTTTCACAGGTTAGAGATTGAAAAGCTGTTTTGCAATCAAGTGCTGGCAAGTGGTCACACCGTCTGGGTAGATGCGGAAATCCATCTGTAACGTTGCAATAATTCAAGCACTGAAAAGTGCCTGCAAACTAACAGCCATGCCAATCCTGTGCCTCTCTCAAGGTACTGCTGTAAATACTGTCCTGTCCGTGGCAGATCCCATTATGGATAGCTCCACTTTGCTTAAAAGTCTCCTTCTCTGCAGTTTTAGCTGGATACGGTATTGTCTTCCAATGCCAAGCTAAACCAATTGGGTCATCTTGCTGTCCCGTTTTAAGTGACAGCTGTGTTCCAGCTGAGAGGTGACTTCGTATCCCTAGGGAGGAAAATTATTCTGGTAAATCCCTGAATTATTTGAGGGTTCTTTGGTGTGAATGCAGCTCACACCAGAGAGCTGCTGGGTATTACATCAAAATGAGAGCATTTGCTTTCTGCCACTAAATGAAGACCCAGTTTTAAATTGGATTAGCTATCAAGTTGCTACTGCAGTTACTGGGATTTCAGAACGTGCAAATGGAGACCTCCTCTTGCTTTGGTAATTTGCTTGCAGCAACTTCAAAAAGTATAACGTGAATTACATGATGAATCTGTGCAGAATGTTTTAGCTTACATTCAATTCCAAAAGGCAAGTATTACAGAGATAGGTGGAATTTAAAGAATGCTTGCTAGGCTTCAGGGGCAATTGGTTTACTGCTGCAAAACACTGCAAGATTTATACTACTAGACAATGGTGTGTATATAATAGTTATGCAAAAAAATATGGGTTAGGCAGTTCGGCTCAGAAATGAACAGGATGTAAACACTGCTGCAGCTGAGTGAATGCTTCCTTTTGTAATATGAATTTGATACTGTCATTGCTGTGGTTGGAGCCCGTCAGCGTATATTGCTGTTCTCCAGTCTTGACAGCCCCCTTCATACTGAGGTTTCTTTAGCTCATAGTTCATTTAGGGTATAAAGGCACTCCTGGGTTTTCCAGGCAGGAGATCTGGAGTTTGTACTGGTAGGAATCAGTGTCGGACAGCAGCCATTTGTAGCCTGTTAACCAGATGGGCGCTCTAGCAACTGCTTGGCCTTTTATTGAAGCATTGCTTGCTGGTTTATTATTCCCATTATACATAGAGCTTTAGTGTAAAGCCTAACTCCAGAGATTTAACTGATTGAGGTGGTTGCCTGCAGGCTGACATTCCTCTCTCAGGCTCTTGTTCTGCATGCACTGCCTTCTACCACAGGGGAGCTGGAAGAAAGGAGAGCAATGTTTGCACCGGGATCAGGCAGCACAGTCACTTACAGCTTTAGCGTTGCTCTTTGGGGTGTAACTACAGGAAATGGAATTTCCTCGGGATTTGTAGCAATGTATACTTTCATTTCTGCAGCTGCATATTGGCAGATCTAGGACACGGACATCCTCCTTCAGCTTTAAATTGTCTTTTCCCATGTAGTGCAGATCAGCAGCACCCTGTCAGAGAACCATTGCTCTTTTAAATGCCTGCAAAGAAATGTTTCCTCAGGGTGGAGGAAGGGAGACAAAAGAATGATTCAGAGAGCTTGAAGATACACTGGCATCCCTTGAAAAATGACAGCATTGTACCTACTATTAAATGGGTTCAGGTGCTGGCACAAACTGATGTGCGAGTGTGATGGGAAAAGGTTTTATAGCACAGAAACTCAGGGAGTCCCGGTGTGGTTCCAAGGACAAGACTGTTTTGTCCTGGTGAGAATAAATGGATGCGCTGTTGAAAGGAGCTTTACTAGCGCTGTATCACCCATATGCTGAAGCCTTCTTAATCACACCTCTATTGAAATACGGCCCATTAAGGAGAGGAGATTAATGCTGTAAATGCTGGGTTATCTTTCCACTTTAATAGATGCTGTCAAGCAATTTTAAAATAGCATTTAATTAAAATTTTTGTTATGGATTCCCCCTTCCCCCACTGTCAAACATCTGTTTAAAAGATTGCAAACAAGTGTGTCACCTCCTGGGACGGCTCTTTGCTGTGTAGGGTTCTAGAAGGGTTCTCCCACAGTGCCCTCATCTTCTGCTTCTCCCCTCATGCATGCAGAGGGGGTGATGATGATGACAGTGCCACACAGGGAGCAGTCACAGGGATCTCTGAGCTGTAGCAGAGCCCCTTTTTTGGACACAGTACAGCCATGGAATACAGAGTGCTCTGTGTCTGAAATGCTGAGCCTCTAGTGTATTGTTCTGCCCCACCTTAGAGGATAGGGAAATTGGGGTGAGAGGATGGGAAATCTACTCGTTACATGTGTATTTAAGCATTATCATAAGCCTCATTAAGGTTGCTGCCAGCTTTGCTGTGGTGTGAAGAGTTTGATGTAGTGGAGTTAGTAAGAATTAATATTCAGTGGCAGCTTGAGTTCCAGTATCTTAAATTAAAAGGCTGATATAAATTTCAGAGGAAGTTATGCTTGTCCAGGGTCAGGTGCAAGGGGAGCAAAGATGCAGAGAAGTGCTGAGCAAATAGCAGAAAATGTCTTTCATTAATATTCATTTAGTTCCCAGTACCATTTTCTTCAATTTAACCATGCTCACAGCTCTTGTGTGTTTATTTTCATAAGCAGCACAATTCTCAACCCTTATGCAGCCATATACTTGTAAGCAGTATGTTCGTTTTGCTCAGTGTTTGCTCATCTTTAATTTTTGATAGAAAGTTTGCTATTTGTAGTGTATTTTCTCAGGTGCATGAGTCACAGGCAATTTTCTGCTCCTCGGCTAGAATTCTTCCCATTTAGCCACCTGCAACCTCTGAAGAAACACCTAACTGGACAAAGCCTGCACCTCTGTGCCTTATGTGAGATGCTGACATGAGCTGACGTTACTTTGTGAACTGAGCTACGTATAGAATTTGTTGTTGAAAACATTTGCACTCTTGAAATTATTTGCAGAAGAAATTAATGAATAATTCCAGGTTAAAAATAAGTCACTGAGGTTTTTGATCTCTGTTCAAGGTGAGGTTGTAAAGATGAAATTCTTTGAATAGTTATTATAAGTTACTTGGTGCTGGAGCAGTATGAGACTTTTTCTCTTCTATGATTGACCTAACTGTGCTGAGAGTCACCAGGATCTTCTCTCTTAGCATCCCAAAGGACTGTAAACTATCCTTGTGGCAGTGACTGTTCAGTTATCGTTCAGTGTTCATCCAAACAGACTAACAGTGCCTGGACACTTTTGTGTCCACGGATTGATGAAAATCTGCTTCATAATAGATGTAAGGAACTGGAGAGAGCTGCTCTGGGGCACAGATAACTGAAGCCATCTCTCTAGGGTTTGGAGGGGAAAGGGCTGGCGGCATTTTTGCCAGTGTTGTGCTTGGCACTGAGGCAGCCGTGGCTGCTTTCATCCTCAGCTTAATATTTGCTGCTCTTCCTTTGCTGTCTTTCAGCCTACCAGCTCTTCAGATGTCAGCCTCCAACCATGGTTCCCAACGCCGAAATCGTCACTGAGAATGAAGAGTTTAACATAGGTAGCCTCCTGCAGTCCCTGAGCCCTCCTTCCCTTGTTATCCCCAGCTGCTGGCGCTGCCTGCAGGAGGACACATGTTGTCCATCCCAAATCTGGGGCTCCAGGAGACCCCTTCACATGTGTGATTGTGTGGCATGGGGTGATGTGTGACCCTGCTCAACAGCCAACATACACAAGCCCCTGTGCTTCCCTCTTCTCAGGGCACAGTTCAGCCTTCATTAATTCATTCTTCTCCTTAGTGGATGTTTTCTGTTTCTGTCCGCAGGTGACATTGTGAGATACAGATGCCTTCCTGGCTTTACGCTGATTGGGAATGAAATCCTGACCTGCAAACTAGGCACTCATCTTCAGTTCGAAGGACCTCCGCCCACCTGTGAAGGTACAGCCTGGAATCCCAGTGGGGCTGTCAAAGCTTTCCTGCACAGGGGCTGCTGACACGTGCACAGGCTTGCTAAGGGGTGTAACAAGCCGGTTGGCAGCTGGGAGAGTTTTCCTTGCACATGCTGCATCTTTGGGGTTAATTTTCAGGCTTCCAGGGTCCTGATACTACAAAACCACATGGCAGAACATTGTGAGGAGGGTGGCAAGGCACATCTGTGCAGGAAGGGCTGTTCTTGCCTGCCTTGCAGCGCCAGGCCATGCATCTCTGCTGGGCTCAATAACAAGCAAGGAACAATGAGGGATGTGCAGGGTGACTAATTGCAGCAGCTCCCTGACAAATTATAGGGAGTTTCCTCCTCTGCCTGCTGTGGCTCTGGGGGATCTGCAGTCTCTCCACACCATGTGGAAGGGGTCTGCCTCTTTTTGGTGCTCCCAAGTTACACCCCATGGCCTGAAGGCAGGAAAGCACTTAGAACTTGTGCTTGCTGAAGTGAGACTGACTGAAACCTTGCTGATGGAGGTCTGACACACCGCGCGTCCGGCTGCCTTCGTGAAGCAGTCACCCAGACATCCTTACCAGAGCGAGGAGGAAGGGTTCTGGCTGACTGTATGCTAGTGATACATGAACAGCCAAAGCAGGGAAGAGCAGGCTACAGATAAGTGCATTCCTCTGGCACCGTGATCCTGCGAGGAACAGCCTCTGCTGGTGCTGCAGAATGTCTTACATGGGAGAAAAACTAATGCCCCAAGCACGCTGCGTTGTAAGCATGCTGGAAGCTTGCTGCTGCTCAGGAGGGTTCCCAAAGATGTTTCTGTGCTACCGTGTTGCCTTATTTATCCTCTGGATTCCTGCTGATACTTCTGTTTGCTCCAACTGTGATTATTTCATGTCCTTCATTCCCTCCTATCTGAACATTTTTACCATGTAATGGAGTATTTTTCTGTAGCTTTATTCCCTCTGAAATAGCACAACTGAAGGAGAGAACGGGAGGTCATTCAATTATTTGCTGATGGTTGTTAGCCTAAGGGTAAAGGGACTGCTTAAATTACATCTGGCCACCAATTTATAGAGGTCAAAAAATCACTGATGGGATTAAGGATTTGGAAAGAATGCACTGTTCTTTCTAGATAGTTCTGGCTGTTTCCTATTAATACCAGTATAGTGTTTGCACTGGGTTTTAGAGACAATTAGGGATAAAGAAAGATCCTTTTTTNTTTTTTTTTTTTTTTTTTTTTTTTTTCCTTTCTGCTCACTTTGTGTGTTAGCCTCCTCTCCTGGGGCTGGCCTTTTTATTGAGGGCTTTCAGCTGGGCTGATATGTCCAGAATTCCACTGAGTGGGCTCTAATGATTAGAGAAGGCAATTGTAGTTATTGTGTCCTAGCTGGCAACTCCCTGGGTGCCCTGGGGATAAGCCTGTGGTTTCTTGCCTTGTTCTACCCTAGGTAATAAAGTTTCCAGGGGCTTCCAAGGGAGTGTTTTGCAACTTGAGTGAGTTTGGTTGCCATTCATTCTGAAAGACCTGTGAAATGATGTAAAGATGGTTGAATTTATTTGTGTTGTTGCTTTTTGCCCCTTCCTTTAAATTTGGTCATTGCTCAGATTTGCAGAAATGCAGCATGCTTCATTCAGAGCCTGCTTCAGGATCTGGAGATTCTCTGTGAACCCCAAGGGCCTTGGTGTCCGGTGAAAGCATGTGAATGGGAGTTGTGCTCTATCTTGACCTGGCTCCTCAAGACAGACCTTGTTATCCATGGCACCTTGTGTTACCTCCCTTACGCTACAAGAAAGCAAGATTCATTCTGTGGTCCCTCCTTCATGTTCCCTGCAGTGCCCTGCCCAATGAACGAGGTTATGACAGACTCCACTGGTGTGATCCTCAGCCAGAGCTTCCTGGGAAGTTACCCTCACTTCCAGACTTGCTCTTGGGTTGTCAAGGTAGAGCCTGGATACAACATCTCCCTCACCATTGAGTACTTCCTCAGCGAGAAGCAGTATGATGAGTTTGAAATCTTTGATGGTAAGAGAGTCACCAGTTTGACTTGCATGGCAGCTGAGGGGAAAGGAAAGACACAGCATAGCTGTTAATTGTTAATGTTATCCTCAAAGCCTGTGCTGACCAGGTGTTCTAGGCCTGTGTGGTCTCAAGAACTGACGGGGGATGAGTCAGTATTCCCAAAGATGGAGCTTTGTAGCTGAATGCAGAATACAAGTGCTCTTCTGAAGCTCCTGCATTTACCCTTTGTGACTTGAGCTGAAGGCATACTGCCTGGAGCAGAAGCCTGGTCTTCCTGCGGTCACCAGGTTTGGTTTGCTGTTGGTTTTCTGGAAGCCAAGAGTATTCACTGGGACTCATGTTCACAAAACAAGCATTGAGTAAGAGCTCATGGTAAAGTGGAAGCTTCCGCACTACGATTCCAAAACAAATCCATTTCTTCTTGCAGAAACACACCCTGGCACAGAAGGCCGATGAGTGACCATTTCTGTGTGTCAGCCCTGGTTTTTAATCATTCCCTCCTTCTTACAGGTCCCTCTGGCCAGAGCCCACTACTCTTGTCACTGAGTGGGAACTACTCTGCACCTCTGACTGTTACCAGCAGTGGGAACAAAGTCTATCTCCGTTGGTCCTCTGATCATGCCTACAACAGAAAAGGCTTCAAAATCCGCTACTCTGGTACGTACCTTGCAGAGACTGCATGCTTTGCCAAAAGCATGGTCATCTTTTCAGCTAAGGATCTCCAGAAAAATTGCCGCAGAGGCCATCTGTGACAGCAGAAGGTGCTTAGGCCTGGGAGGGCATATGAAGCTGGCCTTGTTCTGAGGCCTCGACAGGGGCTGGCGAGGCTTGGGAAAGCAGGTCCATCTCCAGCAAAACCTAGCAGCTCTGGCTGGGCTTCCTCCACCGCTCTTACCAATCAGAGCAGAATATATAACCACAGACAACTTGGATCTGGGTGATTGAAACTCATCGCATGCAATTTAGTGAGGATTCCTGTATTAGAAAATTATTGTTTCTCAGCAATGATGAAACCATTTTGAGATGTTTGAAGATCACAAAACATAACATGTCGTAGGACCTTCCTGGTGCATGAAACACAACTTAGGTATCACTTACTGAGTTACAGCATTTGCAGCAAACAGTTTAAAATGCATCGTGCCCTGATCAGGCATTGTGCCACTGCTGTCTGAGGAGCAGGACCAAGGAGTCCTTGTTGCTCATTCAGCACAAAACCACTGCTGGATACTGAATACTTGCTGAGAATTCCTTAAAGTGAATTACTATTTTTTGGAACTTAACAGATCTTAATTAAAGGAAGTTATAAAACTGGGTTGAGAACTTGCCAGGATGTCATAAATAAGTAATGACTTATACTCAGTAAATGAATTAAGTAATATTTAATCATCAGAAATTATTCTTTATTTCTAGAGCTGAGTGAAACTTAGATAGTAGCTCTGCACTCTTTTTCCCTTTGACTTTGTATTTATCTATCACTAGTTCTGCTTCTTGTACAGCCTTAGGTTATGCGAAGCACAGTCTAATTCTGAAAACAGGAAGGGGATTTGTCATGATGCAGCCCATCCAGTGATTTATTTACCTTCCTCTGCCCTTCTTTCAGCTCCTTACTGCAGCCTCCCACAGCCGCCAGCCCATGGGCTGATTCTCAGCCAGACAGGGCTGCAGCCCGGCTCCACGATTCGCTTCGGCTGTGACACTGGCTACCGGCTTGTGGGCCATAGCACTGCAACCTGCTCCCAGCACCCTCAAGGCTACTTCCACTGGAACAAAGCAATCCCACTGTGCCAAGGTGAGAGCAGAAAACTGCATCCTTACAATGATCCGGGAGTCCTGGGAAGGACTGAGTAAAATGAAAAGCTATTGTATTTCCCCCAGTTCCCTGCTGAGCACAGGCTTTGAACTGCAGGTAGGCGGTGAGGGATGGTCCTCTTATACCCAAGTCCATAGGAGCAGATGACCAAGGAGGGAAGGGAGTTAACTGCTGGGGAGCATAGGGTCACTGACAGCTGTGGCTCAGGTGAGGGAAAATCCATCTGTGCAAAAGTTTCCATTGTGGCAGTGTTTGAATTCTCAGTAAAGGCACAGCCAAGCCTTGGTTAAGGATGGGAGGAGCTGTTATCTGGAAGAAACTGGAAAGGCTGGAAGTAGTGTGGGTCCTACTGGGATTCAGTGACTGGAATTTCCTGTATTGTTTCTGGAAATCCACTCTTAGCTCTGTATGTGTATGTGGGGGATGAGATTTCCTGGGATTCACATGGGGCCCAGTTTCTGTTGGCTTCATATAGGATTTAGGCATGTCGTTGTTCTTTCCACATCACCACCTAATTAGCTGCGATCGTTATGGCATACACTTAGCACATGACTCCTTCCAGTTGTGAGAGAGGACAGGGTAGCATACCTGGGTGGGTTGCATTCACACTGTTTTGTCTCTATGCTTGCTTTCTGATTGTACCTTTTTCTCAATCCACCAATCATCCCTGCTTCTTTGTGTTGATGAAATGCCCACCTTTATTCAGATGAAGCCTTTCAGTGTCTTTGAACATTCATCCAAGTTTCTAGGGAACCAAGCACTGTGGATTACTATTGCATTGACTTCCCTGGAAACTAGCCAGAGAACAGAGACAGCATAGGCAAAATCGCCTTGTACTGTCTGCTTTGTCACCCAGTCCAAGCCTAAAGAACACACAGGATTATTTAGTTGAGGGGGGGGGGGGCGGTACCAAATAACTTTGAAAATTCACTTCTGTTCTCTTGAATCACTCAGTCCCTTTTGGAAACACATGGCTTGCATGCCGTTCTGCCTCCAAAGGTTTGCTGTGTGATAGGGATGCTTAAACCCATTTGGAGCCCTCTAAAGGCTGTATTTATTTAAAGGCAAGTGGAAGACAGTAAACTAAGCCCCTGTCACCCAAAGCACGATGCTGATGGCAGGTGGGAGTTGGGAAGATGGACACAGGCTCAGGTGATGGTTTAACCGCAGTGATAGCGTGGGCTGGGGCTGCTGAGACGAGCAGATGAGCGGCACAGCGAGCCCGGCACGTGCGAGGGCTGTCATGGCAACTGTGCCTTGTGAATCCTTAGCCCAGCATAAGGAGTCTCTCTGATGCACTGTTCTTTTCTGAAGGAAAATCACACAATCAAGAATAGGTACTAATGCTGCTAAGTGTTTACTGCCTTGGTGCTCCAAAGTCTGTATTTACTTCCAAGAGGTGCCGTGGAGCATGGGAAGTGGATTTCAGACACAGAGAGAGGGAGGGAGTGGATAGAGAGAGGATGTGCAGAGAGGATGGGAGTACATTGTACCAGAGGGTGGGAGCAGAACATTCCTTGGGAGCCATGCAGGAAGCGCCTGGCCCAGCTCCCATGGGTTCTTTCCATAACCGTTTTGGCAAAGTCACCTCCGCCCTCTGTTTGCTGATATTCCCATCAGGGGTCTTTGCACTGGCCCGTGGTTATCAAGTGCCTTGAGCTGGACAGGGGAGGTGGGCGAGCAGCAGCAAGCGAGCAAAGCCGTAGGAGAATTCATGGCATCGCAGCTCCCCCTGGCTCCAAGCAGCTGAGAGCCAGGGCCGGCTCGGCACTTCATGCCCAGGTCAGCTGCGGAAAATCCAGCACATCTTTCATATTGCTCTCGAAGCCAACTGGCAACCTTCTGTTTTGGGCTGTACTCAATTTCTCATACTTTCTGGTGGCCAGAATCACATGGCAGAGATTTGGAAACTCGATCCACAACACAGTGTAAATTGCTCACGCAATCAGCTGCATCAGGAAGGGAACCGAGGTCTCCATAAACACATGATCTAGTTGACAAATGACACTTCCCATAGCTTCCCTCTGCCAACACATAATCTTCTTCTCCTTCCTAATCGCCTCTGAATAATCTTTACTATGTGCTCTGTCCTAGCTGACATTTATGGAAGCAGCAGAGAATATTCTGCAGGGAACAGTCTTGCATTGGCACAATGGGGGAGAATACAAGATGATCTAATATGCCTTTTCTGTCCTTGCTGCCTATTTTAAAACTGCTTTGTTTTTGGAATCCCAGCTGCAGATTTGCTTTCATAGCCTCTGTCCCTTTGCCTAGCACATTTTCTTCCTTCGATGTGAGCTTTTGTATCTCTGAACCCCATAAGCGCTCCTTTTTCCTTGGATCATGCTCTCAGTGGGTCTCTTCTGGCCAAGTGCTGATTTCGCTTTCTCCTGGAGCAGCTTCTCTCTTCAATCTCTGATTTTGCTAAATTTCAATGCCCAGAATCTGAGCTTCAGAAATGCTCTTTGGAGCAAGATTATTGCCACCCTAGAACTAAAGCTGGACTTTAAATAAAAAGCTACCCATACCGCATTCTGTTCAAGGATGCCAGATTGCATGGAAGGATGGGATCTGCCATCAGGTGCAGCACGGAGCCCACTTGGTGCAGCAGACTTTGCAGTCCTAATTATCTCATCCTGACTGATATATCTTCATGTTGCATCCTGACCATCTGCAGGAGAAGAGGGTTACTTTTTTGTTATTTCTGGTGGTTTAATGAACTTCTCAGTTAACTGTCTCTGGCCTAGAAGTTCTGTGTTATTGCTAACTACTGGCAGTACTAGTGACTGCTACTAACTACGACTGTGATCTTTCTCTCCACCTCCCAGGAGCAGCAGGGAACTGAGCAGAGGAAGGAGAAGGCTTTGAGGGGCAGTGGCAAGGGAAGGGGCCAGCTTTCCACCAGCCCCTTTGATAGGATGCAGTATCAAAAAGTAGTGGAGAACTGCAGGATGGAAGTGAAATGGTAGGACTTTTTAGGTCCCTTCCTCTTTTGCCTTAGAATGAAATTGGTATTCAGCATGGCTGCTTGTCTAGACACCCAGCCTTGTGGAGAGATTTGCCAAGCTCCTTAGCTCAATGAAGTGACATACGTGTGATTATCATTTCAACCTGGGATATGCCTGATCATGCTAATACGAGCCTACTGAATTACTCACACCTATTAGCAACACCAGCGTCCGTGAGGTGCTGTGTAATTGTACTCTAGGCTGGGACTCTGGCCGACTCATGTGGTAGTAATGGGATAAAAGCATCTTGGACCTTGAGTGGTAGAAAGCTCAAGTGGTTGTGCTGATGCTGCACACAAGAATTTTGGTCTCCCCTTTCAATGTCCAGTGGGGTCCATGTCACCAGAAGGTGACTTTTGTAATGTTGCTGATTTTTTAGCCCTTGTTTGTTTGAATCTGTGTTCAAGTATCAGCATGTAGCTCAGAAAACTATGGGCTAAAATTGAAAGAGGGGAGGTTTAGGTTGGACATCAAGAAGAAATTCTTCACTGAGAGAGTGGTGAGGCGCTGGCACAGGCTGCCCAGAGAAGCTGTGGATGCCCCATCCCTGGCTGTGTTCAAGGCCAGGCTGGATGGGTTCCTGGGCAGTTTGATCTAGTGAGCTAGCGGCTGGCAGCCCTGTCCACGGCAGGGAGGTTGGAACTAGATGATTCTATGATTCTAAGACATAGGCATAACTTCCAGTTCATGCCTTAGCTGGGTGGGAGCTCAGACTACTCCAGGTTTGGTTTCCCGGCTCTTCTGAATGCTGGAAGAAACAGTACAGATTAGAGTGATAGACTCCCAGTTTTCCTAGCATTAGGGAAGAGGGCAACAGGACTTGCAAGGTCTTGTGAAACTCTTGCAGCATAAATGAACATGATTCTGGCGTGTCTGTATCCAACTGTTTCTTGCATTTCTGTGACCTGCCTGTCTCCTTTCTACCCTACTTGGCTGCCCTCGGCCACAGAGCGAGGCTTTCAGCGGGAGCGGTGCAGAGCTGCTGTCCTGAGCAGCCGTTTGGCTTTGTGCCTGTTTATCAGTCTTCCCCCTGAATTTCCCCCTTACCTTCTCAGCCACAATGCTAAATTTAGCCCTTCTTCTGGCAGTACATAATTACAGAATTTGCTACGTTGTGTAATCCAGCAGTGCTGTTGGAAAAGGGATTCAGATTGCAGCTGCTGTCGGATGTAAATATAAACCATTACTGCTATCTAATTCTTTATCTCTGTGTGAAAACTTTTGAATTCTGTGTTGATGCATTTTATGTTACAGATATTATAGGGAGTATGAGCCAGAGTCTCTTCCAGCAGATACTTGTATCGAACGCTGGCTTTGCTATTACAGCGCTGGTACAAATGAGTTGGAAATCTGATCCTCTGTGAAAGTGGGAGTTCATTGCAGCTTCTGGGGTTCAACAGGGTGCTGGAGCTTTCATAAGGAAGAGAGTTTGGGATCTGAGGTTTCAGCTCACATATCACAAATCCACAATAAAACTGGAAGCTGCCTGATTTCTCAGCTGATTTTTCCCCTCCTTCTTTCCAGCTCTCTCCTGCGGAGTTCCCAGAGCCCCAAAGAACGGCGTTGTCTTTGGCAAGGAGTACACCGTGGGGACAAAAGCCATGTACCACTGCAACCAGGGCTTCCAGCTGCCACCCGGGGAGCCGTCCAGTGTTGAGTGCCTGCAGGCAGGGCAGTGGAGCAATGGCAACCAGCCCCCGCCGTGTGTGGGTGAGTGCTGGCAGCCCCTTCGGTAACGTCAGCCTGCTCTAGCCGGGACAGCTTTGCCTCATACATGCAATATTCAGGTTTCTCATCCCGTGTAACTTGTGTCTAATGCCCTCTCTCCTAGTGCCTCATCTTCCCAACTGTGAAACAGAGATGCTAATGCTGGTCCCCTTGTTAAAAAGCCAACACGCTTGCTGAAATGCCCCAAAGTGCCCTAAACACCTATTAACGTCTTTCTTGTTTCTTTTTCCTGACTCACCACACCTGTTTTTTAGCTGTCACCTGTCCCGATATCAACAGCATTGCCGTTGAGCACGGCCGGTGGCGGCTGACTTATGAAATCCAGTACCACTACAACGCCCAGCTGATGCTCATCTGTGACCCTGGGTACTACTATACAGGCCAGCGGGTCATCAGGTGCCAGGCCAGTGGGAAGTGGAGCATCGGCGAGCCCATGCCAACCTGCAAAAGTAAGAGCAGTGAAGCTCAGCCGTACAAGGGGCTGGCCAGCTGCATGGGGCATCTCGCAGGGAGCACCCTCTCTGTTTGCATTGGGCAAGGGTGTAGGCTCTGCCGTTTGCGTGCAAACACACTGCAGCCCTCGCTGCTCTTGGCAGCGTCAGAGAGTGTGGCCACAGAACTATGTTGGTAGAAAAGAGTTTGAATGCAGGGAAAGGTCATCTGTTGATCTGACTCTTGGTTTAATTTAAACACTTCTGCAAGCACTCAAGCACGTTAGCTCATCCGTCGCTGTCAGGTTGCAGTAGCTTAACTGTCATTGGTGCTGGATGCTCTGAAGTTTGCTTTTAAGAAAGAAAATAAAAAATTCTGATTTAAAACCTATCCTCTTCCGATTTGATGCAAATGCCAAGTTTATGAGGGTAACAGAGTCACCTGTAAATCAAAAGTGTTTCTGGCAAACAAACAGCTCTCAGTTGTTCTGACATGACTGCAGTTCTTTGGATCTTTTCCTTTGTCAAAGGTGGAATTTTTCTCTCATGAGTACGGATAGAGGCAGAAAAATGTCTCCTTCAGAAAGGCAGTTTTCCCTTTCCTCCTGGCTCTTTGTTTCTAGAAATGTGATTTGCCAGCTCTGTGGCAGATGTAGTTTTACCCCTGCTAGCTTTTCAGCCAGTTCCAGGAGCATAAGCCTGACCCCATTTTATTTCTTCAGCATTATTGCCACATAAATTCAAATGACAGGATCTTGGCAATGCACTAAGGTCAGAAGAACCCAGCATGAGTCTCTGTTTTCTTGCTGAGTGTAAAGCTCCTGGAGGGTTTGCAGATCTTTAAGGTAGGTGAAATAAAGAGCTGAGCTTTGTGATGGAGCTACATTTGCAAGAGCTCCTGGCCCATCTCCAGCTGCACTCAGGGGAGTTGGCTCCCCAGGCTCTCAGCTGGATGTCTTCTCTGGGTCAGGTCTGGAGACCTCTGCCCTGTCCTGGAAGTCACTGCCAGGACAAGCACAGAGGTCCCTGAGCATCACTTTCTAGTTTGAAAGCTCAAGTTAATATTGTGCCATTTTGTGGCTTTTCTGAAAGTCAGTGCTTCCCAGCTGTATCTGGCAACAGGTTAATAATGGAAATATCCATGTATTAAAAACTTCTCTAATTTCTTTCTAGCCAGTCTTACCTTTCCTACTTGACTCATCTTTTGAAGCATAAACATTAGTAGTACTTATATTTGTCAGCTAATGTAAGGTGACTGAATTGTTGTTATGCGTGTAACTATTTAATAATATTTTCCTACTCATTTCTGACTTTAATAATAACTTGTGACAGTAAGCCTCACTGGGTTTCTTTCAAAAAACAAAAAACAAACAAACCAAAAAACCATATGCTCTGCCTGTTCTCTCTTACTGTACTATATGATCTCTTTCAGTCATCTCCTGTGGGGACCTGCCAACTCCGCCCAACGGCAACAAGATCGGCACACTGACCAGCTATGGTGCCACAGCCATCTTCTCCTGCAACACCGGCTACACCCTGGTGGGGTCCCGTGTGCGCGAGTGCATGGCCAATGGGCTCTGGAGCGGAGCTGATGTGAGGTGTCTGGGTACGTGGGGAGCATCTCTCAGGTGGTGGTGAAAGAGCCCTGACTGCATTTCAGGAGGGAACAAGAGTTTTAGATACTGATTTGAGAAAGAACCCAAGTGAGGACTCAGCAGTAGTGAAGCGTTGGGGTTGTCGGTAGATATAAGAAGAAAGCCGACTTTGATTCCATACTGTTCAGTAGATGTGAGATGCTTTGAGACTGGAGAGGAGAACTTTAAAAATGATATGTAGTTTTTACTGCTGCTCTAGTTTTATTTATGACTGCAGAGACTCAAATTCAGGTTCATCCAGGCAGGTCATTGTGCGCTGGCTTCAGGCGTGAGCTCTCACTGCTTCGCCCTGTCTCCCTCCTGCAGCTGGGCACTGTGGCGTTCCCAGTCCCATTGTCAACGGTCAGATCAATGGGGAAAACTACAACTACCGCGGCAGCGTGGTGTACCAGTGCAACCCTGGCTTCCGCCTGATCGGGATGTCTGTGCGCATCTGCCAGCAGGACCACCACTGGTCCGGGAAGACGCCTGTCTGTGTGCGTAAGTATGTTGTCAGATCTCTTTAGCCCTGGTTATGGTCAGAGGACAAGAAAACATGGAAAGGCTGTTGTTGAGAGTTTACAGTGAGAAAAAGTGACATCAGAAATGAGCTGAAGTAGCAGGGCCCATCAATCCGGGTTTACGCTCATTGAGAAACAGTTGCCCTCCAGACTGTTGCCCCGGAAGGATGACTGGGAGGAGGGTTCAGCTTGGTTTGTTGCTTCTTTCTCTGAAATACTCCTCATTCACATGGGTGCTGTTAGGCTGACAGCACCAGCTGAGTCCCTCCGCTCTGTGTGGAGCAGGTCCCTCCCGTTCAGCCTCGCGTGTTGCTGGCAGCTCTGTGATCCGTACCAGGTCTTTCCGTAACAGACCAGCAATCTCTGGCACTGGTAACATAAAGGCCAGTTACAGAGATGATATTGGGGGAGCTGGAGAAATGCAGTCAGGTTTCTAAAAACAGGCCAGGAAATGAGCCTGTTTTTTCTCTGGGTAGTCCAAAGGTGAAGCTGGTTCCAGCTGTCCTGCTGAGAACAAATCTGGAGTGGCAAGTCTTGTAGGCAACCACCCGTGGTTTGTGAAGGAGCAACCTGTGGGCTTTGGGGTTCCTGTGCTCATTTATCTGCTTCTCTCACAGCATTCCCCACCCAGGCTGCCCAAGGTTGCTTTGCATACACTCAGCGAGTGCACAGTGCATGAGCATCCCTGGGGTTTGCATAGGACAGAGCTGAGGCACGGTGGGAGTGGCAACTTCGCAAATCTGGTGCATTGCTTCTTGCCTCTGCTGTATAAATTCCACCTTACTTTGCTGTTTTTCATATGCTGAATTTCTAATGGGTGAGCCCAGCTGAAGGTGCGGTTTCTGAGGAGGGTTCATGAGGGTGTGGGGGAGGTTAGGTTAGAGGCAGACATTGTCCCCCCCAAGCACACCACTGTTATCGTCTTCACTATGAGACCTATGCTCTGTGCCAGAGGAAGGTCAGTCTCTCTCTTCCTCTGGTCCACATTCATGAGTCACCTTGTACAACCTGCTCATTTGTCTTTCCAGAAAATAAGCTAATTAATTAAGTCTCTAGAGCTCTAAGTAAGTTGTTGATAAGTCTAGGCATCTTCTTATCAATGGACAGTGCAATCCGTGTATTTCATATCAAGATTCTTCAGGTGTTTACTTCCAACCTCTCGTGTCTGGGTTATGGCTTTATGTGCTGAGCCACAATAGTAACAGCAAGATACGAAGTAAGGAATGACCTGCAGATCAATGAATGTGCAGATTACAGCCTAAAAACAGACGTAAGCTGTAAAGGCTAGCAGAGGCTCCTAAAATTGGAGGTGTCTAGGATTCTGCATGGGGGTTTCAGGAAAATAATCATTGGGCGGACTGTCACTGGTTCTGTAGGCAGGTTTGAATTACTCCAGTGTCTGAGGACACTCAGCTGAAAAAGTTCTAATTCACTTTTACCTGCCAAGTACATGCACAGTAACCTTGAAACAGGAAATCATTTTGATAGAGGTCCTCCTACTGTCAGGCAGATATATGGAAATGCAGGATTTCCTAAGCATCCATTTTCTTGGATCATCTTGTTTCTTTCAGGAGGGACCAAACCCTTTAGAGCAAAGCTCATCTGTGTCTGTCTTCTGACTACTGAACCATCTTTCCACTTCTGGGCTCGTTTGGATGCAGTGCCTTTGTTCAGTACTGCTTTGTGCTTGCTTCCAGCTCTGACACCATGCTTTTGTGCAGATACCTGTAGAAGTGTCTCAGACAGAGGCTGGTCTTGAAGTTATTACACTACATTGGGCCTTATAGGTAACATAAATTTGATGTCATTAAAGCAGACCACTCTTGAGCGCTGAATTTACGTGGTTTGAGGCTTTATCACCTTCTGAATAAGCTCAGGGTACTGTGTGTTATCACGTTATAATTTCCTACTGTCCTGATATTTTCTCTTTAAACCCGCTACAGTTGCTTGCTCTGTGTGAACAGGTCTTTTCAATCCATGCCAAGTGGAGAAAGTCTGTTTTTTTTCTGGGAAAGAATCCATCACCTATTTCAAAATGTGCATAATTGTATTCAGAAGTTCCTCAGAGAATCTGACATCTGCTTCCTGTAGCACTGAAATGCTGTCTTGTTTCATATTTTTTAAACCTGTACCTGTCACCAGCTTGCATAAGGGATAAATTCCTTTCTCTGTGGTACAGTCCAGCCCAGGCAGTCAGATGTGTTATGGATCTTTTGTGGGAATTTCATCTTCCCCTCTAGCTTCCAACTTTGGCAGTCGTACAGCTAAACTGCTGGACTTCTACTGTTGGACCCTTAGTCTGTTACAGCATGACAATAATCGATATAGCTTTGTCCTCAGCTGTCAGAAGATGCTGCATTCCTTAAGCAGAAAACCTCTTTAAGGAGCATCCTGATGTGTCTTTTACACAGTGCTGTGTTCAAAGCAAAGGTCTCCAGGTTTCACTTGCAGCAAGGGTTGTATCCTCCCTTCCAGACCCACTCAGCAGAGTGGCCCTGGCAAAAGTGCTTTAAACTTCGGCATTGCCAGTGCTTGGTGGTACTTGGCTCCTGCTGCTGCAGTCTCTGCACCTTCCCCACCTGAAGCTGCCCTCTGGACTAGTTGGAGCAGCTCAGGGCTGGTCTAAGCTAACATCAGCCACCGGAAAAAGAACTACACAAAAATTCTCATTACAGGGGTTTAGTTACAAAGGTTTTCCCCTGCGGTTTTTCAGACTGAAGCAGGATTTAAGCTTTTTAGGACATATGCTAGAAACCTGATTTTTCTCCCTCTTTACTGTCCCTCCAGGTGTAACTTTATACTGCAGTGAGCATACATCTGATTTAAACCAGGCAGGGGGAGGAAAACATCAGGTTTCATGGCTGCGTTTGTGACACCCAGGGTAATGTAAGGCAATAGATTAATAGCAGTAGCTGGGATTTTTGAACAGGAGCTCTAGGGATTTACGGTGTAAGTCAGTAAGATGCTGGCACTCAGCTGCTTAAAGAGTGGTTCAGAGAATTTCTTACAGCAGTAAAATTGAACAAAGTTACCATGTCCTCAACTTGATTCAGTACTGCAACAGAGCTGGCCACAGATCTTTGAAGTCAGCGTGAGTTTTAGAGTTGATGTGGCTTTTTTCCGTGGTCTCTTTTCTTGAGATTTTTTTTTTTGTTCCACTGGATAGTTCACTTTCTTTCAGGCAAAGAGGTAACATCTCCAATTTCTAATTGAAGCTATCACTTGTGGCCACCCTGGCAATCCTGCCAACGGCTTGACCCAAGGCAGTCAGTTCAACCTGAATGACATGGCCAAGTTCGTGTGCAACACCGGGTACCGCCTGGAAGGAGCGTCACAGTCCCAGTGCTTGGCCAACGGGCAGTGGAGCAGCCCCCTGCCCACCTGCCGCGGTAAGTCTGCTTCCTCCCAGGAGAACTTGGCTCCCACTGCACCTTCCTCACTGGTTACTCTGCATGAAGCTGTCGTAAGTTCACGTAAAACACCTAGCAGTTCCTTGGGAATGTGCAAGTGATGTTAGAGCTCCAAGGGCCTTTTTAAATGTTATGAACCTGATTTTCCCTTTGGTTTCACTTAAAGCTGTTAATGGGCTCTGCCCAGCGCCTGCGTCCTCCAAGGCATTGAATAATTTGCTATAAGTGGAGAGTACAAAAGAAAATATCAGGCTAGACCCTTAGAGGTCTTCCTGATAACCCTAGACCAGTTTACTCAAAGCAAACACTGTGGTCTTTGCTGCAGAGCCCTTTCTCCTTAAATACTGCCCTAATTTCAGTGGTATTAGCACTCGAGTTATCTTACTAGATTCCCTCCCCACCCTGCACTCCCTCCATCTGTATTCCATTAATTCAGTATCTCTGTCGATACTGTCACTGTGTTGGTCAAGAAATCAGCCCTTCTCAGCTGGCTGTGTAAGTTCTGATTTGGGGCCAGAGAGCGAGGTTCTGCTGCTGAGCTTCATGTGGCAGGGTATGAGCCTGCAGGATTGCCTCTACTCTCTCATTTCTTATAAAGCTTTTTTTCTATTTCTGCCCCAAAGAAACGTGAGCAAAAAAAAATAAACTGTGGAATATGTGATTTGCAGTTTTTTCCCCTTTTCCTGGTCATTTTTTGAAGAATCCTTTGTTCTTTGTTACACCCTTTGTTTTGTATTTTTTTGTTGTTTGTTTGCAGTCGTAAACTGTACTGACCCCGGGCACCTGGAAAACAGCATCCGTCAAGTGCAGCCAAGTGGTCCTCACAGATTCAGCTTTGGAACAACTGTCTCATATCAGTGCAGCCATGGATATTACTTACTGGGCACACACGTACTTACCTGTCAGGGGGATGGCACTTGGGACCGTGCCCTCCCACAGTGTCTTTGTAAGTTCTTCAGAATAATACGCGTTTGGTCAGGGCATTGACTCCACAAACCCACCATGAGTTTTCTTTTCATGTAGTCCTCTTGTTGCTCACTTAGCTGAATGGTCTGGTAAGAAGTCTGAATCCAGAGCCCTTTTTAGTCCATGGGAATCTTTCCATCTGTTTCATTGGCCTCTGAATCCTACCCACAGAAGGAAAAGCACTGATTTGAGGAGAGAAATCAAATTAGACTGGGGTAGTTTTCCTCTGCAGGGGAAGGCAGCTCCCGCTGAGTTTTACTGGTTCCGTGTGGCTCCAGCAGAAATGCTGCAGGTAGAGAAGCATTGCTTCTGCAAAACAGACCTTCAGAGGGAACAGCATCAATTAGCCTGATCAAGGACAGAGCATTTTTAGCACCAGTGAGGCATGGCTGAGTTTCTGTACACCCACTCATCCCCATGGCTTCAGAGGAGGGAAATGACGGTGCAGTGGTGAAATGCACTCAGCCTTTATTCTGCGTAAAGCAGATGGTAAAGAGGATTTGTTTCTTGACTCTTGCTCTACATTTTTTGGCCTTTCGTAAAGTATCATGGCCCTTTGTGCCACTGTGGTTTGCAGAGAGAATTGGAAGGTTCAGAGCAATGCTTTGGCTTGAGGGATATTTCCAGTAGCATAGAAGACCTATGTGCAGAAAGACACAACATACTCATGCGGGTCACATGCTGTAGTAGTAATTCCTAGCCCAGGTCCATGTCTCCAGTGCAGCATGCTGGCCCCACATGGCAGGCTCTTGCATGCCCCTGATGTTAGCAGCCAGTGGGCTAAGGAGCTTGGCCTAAGGAGCAGTGCAGAGACGACACCCATAAGCACAAGATGCAGGATCATGGGAGCTTCCCAGGACATGAAAATCCTCCGGGATGAAGGGGAAAGTGTTTGGCAGCGTTACTATTGCAAGCAGGT
Source organism: Alectura lathami (assembly GCA_013399715.1). NCBI lineage: Eukaryota > Metazoa > Chordata > Aves > Galliformes > Megapodiidae > Alectura > Alectura lathami. The sequence continues at coordinate 30,052 of VXAV01011136.1, read as the reverse complement.
GAAAAAACAACAACAACCTGATGTGAGACCTAGGATTTGTGTTGGTATTTCCTTCTTAGAAAGTAAAGCATCTGTGATCTTCTGTCACCTAGCATAACAAATCACTAAAGCAGTCAGGAATGGAGCTCCTTGAGTTTGAATCAGCTGAGCTGTTCCAAATCCACTTGTTGTTTCTTTTTGTCTTGTATTACCCTCTGACACCGAGTTATAAAATGTAGATTTTGGCACATTTTTCTTTGCTTTTGTTAGCAACATGCCACCTTCTCACATTTACAGCACTCTGCATGGGCCAGGGGGAATTCACAAGTGATAACCACATGTTAACACAGCTGCAGGGATGCTGAGAGAGCAGTTACCTTTACTTTACTAACTGGGAGTCTGATAACTCAGGCTCCTCCAGTCCACAGCTAAGTAAAAGGGATCTCCCTCCCTAAGATGTTGAACATCCATTGACTTGGAGGATGTGTGGGTATTCTGAAAACTTTGGAAACTCAGGTCAGTTTTACCACTGATTATCTGGATTTTATAGGCATAATAGTTTTTAGAGATTTTTTGCATGTCTTGGTTTTCTGTGTGTCAAACTTAGGACATGCTCCATTCTGAAACCCATACCCCTTAAAAGTGTTTATAGCTGCGTACTTAAATGACTCGGAACTTTCTAAAACGTAAGCCAGGAAGCTCGATGCTAGTCAGACTTAGGCTGAGAATCTTGTCTCTTGCCTGGTTTTGAGGAGGGAGGGGAGTAAAGCAGAGGTGTAGGAGAAAAGTCCAGGAAGGAAAGCACCTGGGAGCAGAGCCCAACACATCAGAAGAAACAGTCTTCCTGCTATGTACGTAAATCCTTTAAAAACCTCAGTACTGCCACAGGTTTTAAGCTTAGCTGAGTCTGCTGGAGTATCTGTTATTAAATTGTTAGTTACAGTGTAAGTTTAAGTATTAGCTATCAAACCCATTTCTTTGCAAAGCGTCCTTGGTTTTAGTCACAGCTCTGCACCAATATATTTCAACGCCCACATGCCCAAACATAAGCGTGCTCTCCGTTTTATTGGAGCATACATCATGTTTTCTACCTAATGCCAGTATTTGTATTTTTAGACTCTAGCAGAGGGATAGAATATATCCGTTACGGATGCTTTCCTTCGGCAAGATGTGTGGTCTTTATGCTAAGGATCCTCATCTAAACCTGTCTAATAGCCCCTAGATCTGTCAGCATACATGTCAACACCCTCTCTGTCTCCACTTAGATTGCCAAGCTAAAGTAAACCTATTAATTATAGTTAGCAGTGCTTCTTTACTAGCAATGGCTGAGTGAGCCGTACTCAGAATCCGCCAGGATAATTCGCTCAGGTGTGACATGGTGTCAATTGTAGCTCTGTGCCGCCAGGACCCAGTGCTGCTGGCGTGGGTAGGGGTGAGGGTGTGCATGGAAGTGTTTGTGGTTAAGAAGGGGATGAGTTCTCCAAGGAACGTGCAAGGTGCCTGTTGGTGTCAGACATCAGTGCAATGCACAAAGCCTTGGCAGTTCTTACAGGACCAGCTTGTGTCCCCCAAAAGCAGATGACGCAGAGTCTGCTGCCACACCTGCTCCCTTAGTGTGAGCCTGTCCCAGGCGCTGGGCACAGTTGTTTAGTGGGCAGCTCCAGGGCAGCTGTGTGGGTTTGGAGCTGCCAAGGTCCCAGGTAGCCAACCCTGGACACATGGTGCTTTGCTGTATTCCTGCTCTGTCTGCCTCTAAACGTGTGTCACATCTTGTTCCCTCATGGTTGCCACATCTTTCTCTTGCAGTGGTCTCTTGTGGGCACCCAGGCTCCCCACCCCACACGCAAATTTCAGGTGACAAGTACACTGTTGGCTCTGTGGTTCGCTACAGCTGCCTTGGGAAGCGGGCTCTGATCGGCAACTCCACACGCATGTGCCAGCTGGACGGACGCTGGAGCGGCTCCCTGCCACACTGCTCAGGTGAGCTGGGCTTGGGGAGAGGCTGCAGCCCTCATCCTGCTAGGGAACAGCCTGACAGGCTTTTCTGAACTGCAAGAATGCATGTTCTACAGAGGAGGGGAGGGTTTGGTTTGCGGAAGACTGAAAATCACTGTCTCAGCTATCCAGTCTCCTGCAACTTGGATGATAAGCACTGGCAGAGTAAAACACTCAGCTTGCGAGAGGAGGAATAAATCATTGCAGCAAATGTTTGTGGCAGGCGGTGTACTGCAGCCTGCTGCTTTACAGTTTTCTCTGTGCAATGTCTGTAAGGGTGAACGTGCCTCATGAAAAATTGGGTCCTTGTATCCAAAGTGCAGCATCTGACCCTCTTTCTCATGTGTTCCAGTAAAAGACCATGTGTGGCTGCTTTCCAGGGGCTAACATCTGCTGTTATAGCACCACAAGTTGTCCTGGGTCTCAGCACCTCAGCTGAGAGCAGTTTAGCATCAGAACTCAATCTCTGCTCCTTTGCTGGTCAGAAAGGACCTTGCACTGAAAACATCCCGATAAGCACAAATTTCCCTTACGAGACAGGTCAAAGTCCTGGGGGATACAAAGGGATACGCTTGCCAAGCCTTCCTGACATCGAGACTCTGGGATCTCTACTGATAGCCTCCAGTGGAAGGAAAGATGCTGAATAACTGGCATATGCTGGTAAAGCCCTCCCCATGCCATCCTGTCAGATGTTTCTTGGAGAGCAAAGCAGTTGGGACAAGTGTTAAATTTTAATTATGTCACTTAGACTTAGCAGCTGCACTTGACCAAGTTTAACCTCTTGTTTGGAAAGGAAAAAGAAATCAGGTGGAGTCATCCTCATGTCTGGAAGCTGTATTTGCAGAGCAGAGTTCTTAGTCTGTAGCTACTCTGAAGGGTTTTCTGCTCTAATTCATGCCTTTTCCCCCTGTGCCTTTCACTGTCTCTCCTGTCATCTTTTTGGGTGGATTTTTGGAACATTCAGCATTACTGTGGCTAGTTCTTGCTGACATCTATTGTGTGTGATTTTTCTGAACAACTTAATGGAGGCAGCTGTAGACCAGTGCTGATGGGGGCTGACAGGCCCTCTCTATCTGGGCCACTGTGAATGCCCGTTGCCTCAGAACCAGGATTTCCACCCGACAGCTGGGGTAGGGCCGCTGTTGTTACACCAGCCTCTGGTGGTACAATTACCAAAGCAGCGAAGAGTGAAACCTTTGGTCATGTTCCTCTACTTCAGCTGTGTCAAGAACACAGAAATCTAGCCTAAAGCCTCGTTCCCCAATACCTCCCCAGTATGTGTGCTTGCTGAAAGCTGGAGCAGAAAGAGCGGAGGCTTATGTCTTTGGCTGTTGCCCAGGGGAGGTTCTTCAAGGCCCCTTTCTCAGCCCAGTGTGGAGGCTAGGAGCAGAGTAAACTCAGACCATCTCCTGCCAAAGGTTCTCTTGTGTGCAGAAGATCCCTACAGAAGGATGGCAACTTCTGCAAGATGAAGCAAAAAATCTTGGTACAAGGCAGTGTGAAAGAAAATGCTGAGTCTGGAGCGTTCTCCTGGTTCTCTTTAAGAGCAAGTGTTTTCCCCAGATGATGGATATGTTCATTATGTTTTGCATTACATGTAGCACTGCAAAGCTTGTACATGCAGCAAATCACAGAAGGCCCAGGAACTGGGAACTTCACTGCTAGCTGTGAGGAGTGAAATAGGCCTAACTGGCTTGGGGAGTGGTTGTGTTTACCCAGATCATTAGCAGAGAAAGCCGAGAACAGGTGTACATGGTGTGAGCCTGAATCAGGCAGTGAGGAGGTGGGCATTTCTCCAGCCTGCTCCAGCAGCCCCCCACAAGGCATCCGCTCCAGCTGCTCCCTTCCTCCTGTCCCTGATGCAGAGCCAGCAACACCAAGTGTTCACGACTTGTACCAGCGGATGGTTCTCAGCTGGATCCCTATCACCTCTGTGCGCCAAACCCAACAGCTTCTTGTTTTGCAAGTACAATAGGGCTTGCTGGGGTGGCCTGGAGCATGTTGTAATTTCTGCTTGGAGGGAAACCATCCACATGACTGATGCTGGCAACCAAACTGCTGTCTGCTGGAACAGCTGCCACAGAAAACAGCTACAGCTGGTGAGGACTCCATCTTGAGATTAAAAAGTTATGGCCGTATTTTGCAACCAGCTTAAAAACAGTGGGTTCCCAAAGTCAGGGGACGTGTCACATGGAGCATCCCTTCTCTGCTGAAAGTCAGAATTAAATTGAGTCGGCCACATGATCCAGACCTCTGTGCTTGTCCTCTGAAAATGTGCTGTGTGTGGACGAGAAGGGCCATGCTCCAAGATGTGCTTACTCTGATGGTATCATGCGCTCTTCTTAACAGGAGGCAGCCAGGGTGTGTGTGGTGACCCGGGGATCCCATCTCATGGCATCGGGCTGGGAGATGAGTTTGGTGTGGACAGCGTGGTTCGGTTCAGCTGTGAGCCTGGGTACACACTGCGGGGCTCATCCGAGAGGACCTGCCAAGCCAATGGCTCCTGGAGCGGCATGCAACCGGAGTGTGAAGGTACTACTCTGTCCCCACCCAGCCCCTCTGGTTGGCTGCCAAGGCCAGCCTGGTGCTGCAAGAAATATGTTCCTGTTCCAGCATTTCCTCCAAATACTACATGTATATCAGGCAGCCTCTGTTCTCCACTTCCAAAACATCTGCAAGTCATGTTTCGCAGGAGGGTTTTTCACTGCATTGCCCAGCTCTGCTCTGCCCTGCAGGGTGTACTGGGATGGTATAATGGGTTTCAGGACACTCAGGTTCATGCCAGCATCTGGGCTGAGGTATAGAATAGGTAGAGTCTTTGGGCACTGGTCCTCACTTCCTCCTGAGAGTGTTGCTCACTGCAAGGATCATGGGGGTGAATTTCTTGTTCTGCATCACTAATCGATGCTTTATCGAATAAATGCATTAGAATGAGTGATGTGAATAGCCTCAAGCCTCTGTTTAAGCTGGAACTGGCACATACAAGAGTCATTTACATTAAGCAGAAATGCAAAATGCAAATTAAAATTGAGTAAGCATATCTTCATATTTAAAAAAACAAAAAACCCCTTATTTTTCTATTTGAAGAAATCAAGTAAGACCCCGTGATCCAATGTAATAAACCTCCAGCCAGATTCTCTGAGCTGTGCTGCATACTGCTACTGTTCTATAAAAGTGTTTAAAAATCAAATGGGGAAAGAACAAAAGCCAAAATGAGGCAGGATACCAAATGCAAGGAGACCTGGGCAAGTGCTTCTTTCCCATTGATTCGAAAGCGAACAGCACAGAGAGAGTTTGTAAATGAATATAAAATTTATTCCAAATTGGTGGAACTCTTGATTGAAAAGACACTGAATCATGTAATTAATACACTCAGGTCACGGTGTTTTGTTTTGTTTTCTCATTCTGTTTTTTTTTTTTTTTTCCCCAGTAGAAAGGCTCTGTTCTTTAATCTCAGGATAAACAACCCATCAGGTTCCAGGGGCACCAAAATATGGATCCCTGGCAGATTTTGTTTCATACTTTATGAATAATAATAACATTATGCCTATAATGTAGTCATTTAATGTTAAGTGCTGACTGGCCAATAGAAGAAAGTAATTTACGGCGATGAGCAGTGAGCTGTGTCTGTCATTCGTATTCACAGCAAGTTGCAAGCGCTGCGAGGTGTTCTTATGACTGCACTTTTGAGTGTTATATTCAACTTTCTGGAAAAGGTATTTATGCGGAAGGGAGGGGAGAGTTTAATTCTGGGATTGGATTCAGGGCAAATGAAAATGATGGCTGAGAGCTCAGGCAGGTGGTTTAAAGGAATGGGCTTTGCTGCTGACGAGGAAGAGCCCTAGCGTGGCAGCACGGCGCTCGGCAGCACCTCTGTAGGGCATTAGCTGTCTGACTCAGCCACTTGTTCATAGCTCTCAGCCATCACCATTGAGCAAAATCAAGCCTGATGGGGCTTTGCAGGTCACCAGCACTCACCTGCCCAGGGAATTCAATGCAAATTGCTCTCCAGATTGGCTGCAAAATGGGCATAGAGGGTCTCAGTCCATTCAGCAGGAGATGAGGGCCTGCTGCAGACGTAAGCGAGCAGACGTGCAGGGGACACCATGCAAATCCTACAGTGTAATAGAAGGGAGGGAGAAAGGAGCTGTTACCTCCATTCAGAGAGAGAGAAACAGAGAGCAAGCTGCCATAGTATGTGCAATTACAAAGCATGTGTTTGTCTTTGAAGTCAAGGAGCTGATGCTGGACACTCAGTGCTTTCTGCAGCAGGAGCGGTATAGCCAGCTGAAGGGTGTGTGTGGCAGATGGGAGCACTGGGCTTCACAAAGGATGACCTTCCAATCATCAGCAGTTAGTCCTGGTACATTTTACCTGCTAAATATTTTCATGAAAACCAAAGGAGCAGGGAGGCAGGAGGAAACCACAGCTGATTTTTCCAAAATGTACAAATGAAATTGAATTATTTGGAGGGATTCATCCTGGGATTCCTGCTTCAGTCTGTTTTACACAGCTCTGGTTTTCTTGTCCCCAGTAAGAGCAGCTTCCTTAACTTTGTAAAAACCACAGATTTCAAGCCTCATTTGTCATTTATGTCTTAAAAACTTGCTGAAAATTAATGCTATTTTAGATGTTTTTCCTACTTTCTCCTCCTTCCTCATGCCCAATTTGTGCTCGCTGAGGGGCAGTGCAGGAGGGGGCTCATCACTTGTACTCTGCTTGTATGCTCCCTCCTCCTCTCAGAAGCTGAGCAGAATATTTGTTTTTATAATGTTTATTGTTTCACCAGATTAATTAAAACTGCATCCAAAATGAGGTGAGGGCCCTGGCTGCTCTTTGGCAGTTTCAGAAGACAGAACTCTTTTATTTAAAGTGATAATACTGGGAAGGAACATAGTTTTTTCTCATCCCCAATCTGACCATTGAGGACATGGGAGGTGGTGGGGCTGGGATTTGGGTTTAGGCTGCTTTTTCCTTTCTCCCTCTGCATAGTTAGGTAGAATATGGGTTACTGGTTAAATTAAACAGCATGGAAATTACCAGCCCTGGAGCAAAGGCTGTGAGACTCCACAGGCTCTCGGCTGTGTCTCGTTCCCGCAGTAGGTTTTGCCTGATGTGTCAGACATCATTAGGAGAGCATTTCAACCAGTTGATCAGATGGCAGCAAAGCCCAGAAGAAGGGTCGATGGTTATGAAGATTAGGTCAGTGGGGGACACACGGAGGACATAGCATTCACACACCACCTCGAGCTGAGTCAGATGTGCACGTGTGCTCTGTGGTGGCAGTTTCCAGCCCTCAGCTTTTCCTTGGTGCAGGATCAGAGGAGAAAGCTTGCTGCTCCTTGCAGGAAAGTGCCCTTCTCTTGAAAGGTCCTCAAACCAGCCCCTGTCATTGCTATGCAGGCCTGGGGGAGTTTTCAAGTCTGTAACAAGTAACAGCATTTGCCCCTTGCCCAGCCATGGGCAATGCTGCTTTGGTTAAAGGATGGTGCGTGGCTGGGGAGGGAGCTCGATGACCTCGTCTGAGCTGATCTGAGCATCGCTCCCTCTGTGCACAGCCCCGCTGGCTCTGAGCAGGGCCCAGAGAAATTCCTTTCTCCCAGCAGCCTCTCACTGTAAAATGTGTAGGAAGACACAAAGGAAGGTGAGGGGGAGAACTGCAATAAGCTTTTAGGAAGGAGGATGTGTGGATTGGAATCAAATTAGTTGCTGCTGATCTCTAGAGTGTCCCTGAGCTTTGCAGTGTTTTATATAGCAGAGGTCACTTTGCAGTGCACAGGAGAAGCCCCCTGGAAGCTGGTCTGGCTGCAAGCTGAGCACAGTGTGAGCACCCTCAGAGTCAGAACCGCTCCCTCTCTGGGAGGGGAAGTGGGGCAGTGCCATGGTGACAGCACGGGCAGACCGCTGTGGGGCTCTCTGCAGCCAGTCGTCTGGCTTTGAGATCAGTGAGAAGCAGTTTGTTTTTGATAACTGCAAATGTAAGAGCTGGCAAGCAGCAAGGGACGTGAGGTAGCGTGCCCTTGACTTCATCCACTGCAGATCCGAGGAAGAATTGAAAGGAGCTTACAGCTCACAGACTGGGGCCAGCAGCTGGGTTTTCAGGAGGGCTCAGGAACGCATTTTCAGGTGTTTGGTTCCTGTTGTGCTATCTCCTGTCAGAGGAGCTTGGAGCCCAAGTTCTCCTCATCCCACTGCTTGGCTCAAAGCTATTTGGAAAGCCGTGTTCTGCGGGCAGGTGTTAGAGGTGTGCGTGTGCCTGGTGGATACAGAGCTCTGCTGGAAGCGATCCCCATCGCTCCCCTGCCACAGGAAGAAGTTTTGGATCCTGGGCAGTGGCAGCAGCGGGTTGTTCCTCTAGCTGCCTCCTGGCTGCAGGCCGAGCTTGCAGACATCTCACCAGCAGCTCAAAGCACTTGTGTTTAAAGCACTCGGCAGACAACAGTTGCTTCTGCTGATTGTGATGCTTTTCCTGATCTTTCTTGTGGCACAGGGTGGGTGCCTGGTCTATGGAAGTGATACCGATTGCATTTAGCAAGCCTCTCCATGGTGTTTACTCAAAAAGGACTTCTGAAAATAACTGTAGGAACCAAATTTACTTTTGATAAATAAACGAGCCGAGGAACTCTATGATAAGAAGTTCTATAATAATCATTTCCTGAAATGTTTTACTTGTTACGAAGCAGCAACTCTAAGAAATCCCAATTTGATGCAGCTGATTTTCAGGTTATTTTCTTGAATTTTGGCCTAGTTTAAAGATGATTGGGTTTGAGATTCTGCAGGAGACATGGGTGGATGACTGTGGGACTTCCAGGGTCTTTAGGATTTATATTCTGTTAAAAAAACAGTACCAAAATGAGATTCTTCTTGGGGTCTCATTCATTTTTCATTTACCATGGAAGCCAAAGGGAATTATTTACCCACTGAATGCTCACTTCAGTGATCTGATATATTTCATTTATGATTTTAAAAGTTTAAGCCTTTGCATCCTTACACATACAGCTTGTTTTATATCTGGATCACAGAGGCTGCAGCTAATGTACACTGTGATTAAACCATTTTTGTAAGTCTCCTTGTAGTCACAAAAGTACTATCTTGGGGTCATCTGTGCATGTTTGGCCACAAGCACAGGTGGAGGAGGTTGGACGGGAGAGAACAGTTGATGTGTGGACCGGCAGCGAAATAGTAGTTTTGAGCTTTTTCTGAGTTGATAGAATCTGAGTTTTATCCTAGCATCTCTTGGAAACAACACGGACAGTGGCTGCATGATAAACCTGTACTGAGAGAGCACCTCGCATGATTTTAGTGCCATGCAGAGTTTCTGTGCGCGCAGTCCAGAATAGTGATTAGTTTCCTCCTGTCAAACAGATATGTCTCCAACGAGCTCATATGTTAACAGGCTGTCTGCAAACTAAGCAGCAAGGAGAAAAAAGGCTCCTCTTCTAGCATCAGTGGCTTGTGTTAGTTGCTTTCCCACTGCCACCTGGAGGTGCATTTTCCAGAGCAGAATGGCTGGCAGCACGCTGGGGGTGTGGAGGTCCAGGGGCAGGGAGGGGTCTCTGCTGTGTGCACAGACTGGGGCTGTTGCAGGCTGTGGCACGTTGCTGGGGCGGGAGCAAGGAATTTACTTGTCAAAGATCAGGGAGCATGCAGCTGAAGCCTTCCCTTGATTCATGTGATTTTTTTTTTTATGTCCTGTAATTTCAGAGTAAATGTGGGCTGGATACAATTATTGCAGGTGCTTATTTTGTCGTGACAGTGCTTCACGCACCACCGTTCACTCTGATGCCCTTTTATTGCCGGTGCCTCAGACATAAAACTTGGGCACTGACAAACCTATAATTGCATCTCCACAACGTTCTCCTTCCTCTGAAAGCACAGCTGGAGGTCGCTGGGCAGTGAGCAGTGCCATGGGCACAGTACAGCAGGCTCCTTGCTGTCATTCCTTTGAGGCCTGCAAAGTCATGAGCTCCCCAGGGGGCAGGAGGCCAAGTGGCACGGTCGCATCCAGGCTCTGCAGTGGGACAAATCTGTAGGAACAGGTGTGAACTGAGCTAAAAGGGCTCAGCAACAAACGGACACCAAACAACTTCTCCCTTCAGAGCAGCCTGCTCTGTCTGAGTTGATCTAGTGGCTTTGCATCTAATCTCACTTTTATGGCAGACAGTCAATCGCAGGATGAAAGCCTTGTTTTTGTATTTGGGGTTTGTTATTTTGTAACTTTACCCTTTTGCTTTCCAGTTATATCCTGTGGCAACCCAGGAACCCCCAGCAACGCTAGGGTTGTATTTAACGACGGCTTGATCTTCTCCAGCTCCATCATATACCAGTGCCGGGAGGGCTATTACTCCACCGGTGTGCTGAGCAGGCACTGTACAGTTAATGGGACGTGGACCGGGACCACCCCAGAGTGCACAGGTGGGTGCTGAGATGGCTTCCTGAGTGCTGGCTGAGAAATGCTGGGCTCTGGGGGCAGGCTGTCAGTGTGCTGGGTGCTCACTGCGGACGCGCACGCAGGCACGCTGTGCTCAGAAACTCGGCTGAGCTGTGTGGTGTCAGCAGAAGCCTCTCCACCTGCAGCCTCTGTGGCTGCCTAATGGAAGACTCTTGCTCTGGGTTTGTATTTTCCAGCTGGGTGAAGAGAGCTCTCTGACAGTTTTCTCCCCTTGCTGCAGCCCAGCTCTGCAGTTAAGGGGTTACTGCTCTGGAAAGCGTTCACATGGCTGAAAAGGTTCTAGTGGTTTCAGCTCCAGAAACATGAGATGAGGGAAATGCTTCTTTCTCCACCTTTGGCAGTGATCAACTGTGGTGACCCTGGTGTGCCAGCCAACGGCATTAGACTGGGTGGTGACTTTACCTACAACAAAACAGTGGTGTTCCAGTGCATGCCTGGGTACATGATGGAGTCGGACAGGGCATCCTCTCTGACGTGCACCAAAGACCGAATCTGGAACGGCACCAAACCTGCCTGCAAGGGTAAGACTGGTTGTTGTAAATGTTGGAGGATGTAATTTGTACAGGTCATTAATTTTTTGGAACTCATGACAAGGTGTTAGACACTAACTGCTGCATAGTACCTGAGCCCACCTGTGAGTGTTTCAGTCCTATCATTCAGTCTGTCCCCTGTGTTCATAGCACTTACATAATTTACCAACATAGCATGAACACTGTGCTAGCTTTAGGTCTGTCAGTCATCACAATATGCTTGTGAGTGAGGGAATTGCTATTATCCCTGTGGTAGAAAGGGAAGAGTGAAGCGCAGAGAGTTAAGTGACTCTTCACAGAAACTCAGACTTGAATGAAGCTTTCTGTTTTGCAGGCACACACTTTTTTTGGCATCATCTAGAAGTCTGAGAAATGTTTCTTCCAAATCCTTTCATTATTTCTCCATTCTGAGATTGCCCCTGTAGTTCAGAGATAGGAAAGGGAAATAATACAACAGTTGTAGGACATGCTGCATCTCTTCTGCCAGTGTTTTACTCTCCCACCAAGTGTAGATAAGGCTTATAGCAGCATTTGTGTACTTCTTTTGCAATCTGGAAAATTCACCTGTCATGATTGTGATATAAACACAGACCACGTAGAAGCTTCCAAATATACTCCAGTTCCTTCAGAGGCTGTAAAGAGCAATTCTCACTCTCCTCTTTTATTCTCACCACTGAGCTAATGTTGCAGGAGTAATACAGAATATGGCCAGAGTCTCATTTGGAAGCGAGGTTGATTTACATGAGCTTAGCATCTTTCCCAGTGCTCCCCTGAGCTGGTAAGTGAAGCACTGCAAAAAATGTCATATTAAAACACCTTGGAGTGAATGAAATACAGACTGGTTATTGATTCAGCTGCTAATCCGAAATGCAGCCAGGTTGTCCAAAATCCATGAATCTTTCAGGGAATCTTAGATGAGTTTTCACGCTAAGTCAGGCTGGATTTTTACCTTCACTTGAAAGTAAAACAGACTCAGAAATCTGACTTCGAAATTTGGGATTTGGTTAACTCCAAACCTCAAAGTAAAATCCTAGGGTTTAGAACTGCACACACAGCTGAAAAAGATTGCAAAGCCCCCTGCTAGGCCAGTCCCAGGAGATGTTCTTTGAGAGCAGCATACAACTTTGATCCTAAATGAATTTGTTTGTTAATGGAAATAACTATGCTGAGGAGTCAAGGAAACTGAGTATTGCCTTTGTTTTTCATTCAGCTATCATCTGTAAATCCCCACAAGCCATCCCCAATGGCAAAGTCGTGGGCTCGGATTTCAGCTGGGGCTCCAGCGTGAGCTACGCCTGCCTGGAAGGGTATCAGCTCTCCCTGCCTGCTGTGCTGACCTGCGAGGGGAACGGGACGTGGAGCGGGGAGATTCCCCAGTGCTTCCGTGAGTTGGCAGCCTCTGTGTGTTCACATATAGGTTGGGAGGAGGATTGCGCTTAAATATCTGGATGCAGTCACTCCACCACTTTTATGTAGGTGTGAGGTCAGTTTTGCAACAAATCAGAACACTTGTATGTTCCTGTCTGTTAGGCATCTTTAAAATTCTGACTGTCTGTGTGTCTCCTTAGTGTTTGAGTCTTCTGAAATCAGGACTCCTGAAACTGCCAGAAATTATGGAAAAACCCCTTTGGCAAAGGGCACTGAGGTGTTCCACCAGAAGTTAGGAATGTTTTGTGAAGGCAGAGCTTTGACTGAGTGGAAATCTGTGTACTTGATAAAATAGCTAATGCTGAAAATTAGTTAAATGTCTCATAATGAAAAAGGCAGATTTGAGTTTCTTTTCTTGGCTGAATGGCTGGCAGCTGCACAATAGCCATTTTCATATTAACTCATACAAAACTCTCACTGCGTTCCTTGCACCTCTCCCTGGATCTTGTATAATTAGTGGGCTTTCTGTGTGACATGGAAGCATACAGCATTTTGACATTGTGCAATTAGAGATACATTTTAAAGCTAAGCATGCTGCTAGGGAAAAAAAAAAAAAAGGGAAAAGAAAAGATGAGGAGAAGGTGGAAGTTAATTAACAGCAATTGGCAAAAGGAGAGAATTACAAGGAAAGCAGCCAGCAATGGCTCCTGCCATTAGTAATTCCCTAGTCAATCACAGAATTTGATGGCAGTGAGTAGTAAGGTGTGGGCCACTAATAGGCCTATTCTTAGCTTATTAACATTGCTTGCTCTTGAGGAGGTTCATCACAGTCCTCTGCTCTCTGCGTGTTGCAGCTGTGTTCTGTGGAGATCCTGGGATACCAGCCCAAGGCAGGCGGGAGGACCGAGGCTTCACGTACCGCTCTTCTGTCTCCTTCTCCTGCTTGGCCCCGCTGGTGCTGGTGGGATCAGCCCGCAGGTTCTGCCAGTCTGACGGGACGTGGAGCGGGACCCAGCCCAGCTGCATAGGTAAGGAGACGCTCCTCTGTCTTGCAGCTACAAGCAAAGAGTTGTCATTTTGCGTTTTCATTTGCAGAAAAAGTTTGGTTTTTTTGTTTTTTTTTGTTTTTTTTCCATTTCTGTGTTTTGAGTCCCATTTCTGGAACTGAAAATGCAATTTGAGTGCAAAGAACAGCCACAGCTTGCAGTGGAGAGTAGCTGATCAGTTCACAGAAACTGCAGCAAAACCCAGTTCTGCCCACATGGTGCACATGAGAGCTCCTATGTTCTCTGCTGCATTTGCATTATATCCAGAATGGCAGAACAGCAACTCCTAGAACATGAAGGAGATGTGTACAGAGGACAAAATCCTACAGTTAGCTTTGCCTGGCTGTGATGTTGGGATTCAGGTTGAAATCTCCACACATTCTTCACGTGACTATTTTCTGGGGGCTCCCAGAACCCTCTGAAACCTCAGAGATCTGTATAATCATAATCAGTTGTGTCATTCTCTGCCAATTTAAAACTCTGGGTACAGTCTTAAACTCCTGGGCTCTTGTGGGGATAAACTGCCCAGGCTCTTTGCTGCTTGCCATCACCATCCGCCACCACCACCACCATGCTACCTGCCCTCAGCGGGGATGCAAACAGACCTCAGACTGTTCTTGGAGCAGGGGGTGCTCACTGGGAAAGGAGGGACCCGTGCCGCTGGGCCAGTTTCTGTGCTCGTGGCGTATAGAACAAGGGGAGAGAAATGTCTCTGAGACAAGATTTATGTTCTTACATTTTCTCCTGGGTGATAGAGTGCCTCTGGTTAAGGTTGCTTTGCAACCATCAGGGATTTAAGAAATAAAAATATCCATGTATTTTTCAATGTTGCTGTGTATTCCTTCTGTAGCAAAATATTTCTGCCGTTTGGAAAGGCACAGCACGGTCATGCTGTGTGGAGAGCAGGTGAGGCAGAGCTCCAGCGTGGCTTTCACAGCTGCTCCTTTAACATGCTGCCTCCGTTCTTCTCTTTAAGACTCGAGCCTGACAAGGTGTGCGGACCCCGGCGTGCCGCTCTTTGGGATGCAGAACAACTCCCAGGGATACCAGGTACTGTCAGGGGGCCGAGCCCCTGCTGAGGCTGCTCCTTGTGCTCACAGGGAGGCAGCAGAATATCATGGCATTCTCCAAGGCACCTCAGAGTGCATTTGTAGGTGGTTAGCTAGCAATGCATTATTTATGATATTAATTACAAGGCTAATTAATAGTAATTAGTGTAATTAGTATTCACATTGGAGATACAATTTCCATTCACTTTTAGACTAAATCCTGTAGGTGGTTTTCGTAATCCATACAGCGTGAAATCAGTGGCAAGGAGGAAACCACCAAAGCAATTCCCCAGGGCATTCCACGTCCTGCTTCTGCTGCCAGCCTCGTGGGTGCCCATTGCCTGCTGCAGCAGAGCTGGGATATTTAATTCCATGAGACTATTCCTACCAGAAAGGATCTTTCAGTTTTGCTGCTGATTAGTTATCTTAATCCTGGGTTTTAATGAATTGATTCTACTTTTTAATTAATCCTGGGACACCCCAAGTCTGACTTTTGTAAGGGTTGCCAGTCTGGGGGCTGCACAGCCCACTGGAGATGAGATAGTGGCTGGAGCAGGGCACTTTGGGGAGAATTATGCCTTTGGATGTGGTGCCCTGGGGACCTCAGCAGCCGGCTTAGTGTCCAGGAGCATGATAAAACCCAACTGCAGTCAGTGAGGAAGTGGCCTTCATGGTCCAGCCTTGCTAGAGAGGACAGGGAAGATGCTCGAAGCCCTGCCTGGCAATTTTGTTCCAGCATATTCTGGTTTAGAAGCAAATCCTATTGCTGTAGTGGGGCTCACAGCCAAACAGCATCACACTGCCAATCTGTCAAGGAGTGAGTTTCACTATCTTGCAGAAACCAAACACAATGAAGTGAATAGTCTGCAAAAAGTAAACATACCTCAGAAATGTCGAGTAGTCCGTTTCCAGTTTTAGTGATCTTTTTAGCTATTTACAATCCAAGTTGGTATTTATACTATGGCTATGAGATGTTTGTTGATACTAGTTATTTTGAATATCCCTTTTGGAAAAAAATTCAGCTGATTCTAAATCTGATGCTTGCTTTGGGTGTTTTTAACACAAAGCAGCCTTGCTTATCACTGAATGAAGTAACTCTCTGCCTGGCTAAAGGCAGCAGGTTTCCAGGGGCTCTGGGAGCTGTTTGGCACTAGGCTCTGACAGGGTGGTAAGCGCAGAAAGCAGGCAACTCACTTTTTCGGTGTATAGAAGATACCTGTACTACAAGCACAGGTTAATTACATTGCTCTGCAAAGTTCAATGTTTTATCTCCTATCAAAATAGGTGGGAAGCATAATTTTCTTCAAGTGCCAGAAGGGATACCTGCTGCAGGGCTCCACCACCAGGACCTGCCTCCCCAACCTGACGTGGAGCGGTGTGCAGCCTGACTGTGTTCGTAAGTGCTGGAGAGCTGTTGTCAGAGGAAACCAGTGCCTTTGACCATGCTGTTGTCTTCTGTTGTTGCTGTGGTTCACCACATGGATGGCTGTCTCTGAAGAGCTGGTAGTTTTTTGGGAAAGCTCTGAAAAAACACATCCTTGAAGAAAAAGGAAGACCACATGGTCATGTCTCTGCTAACCTGATTATGCCAGCAGCCTCTTCTGGTTTCAGATAAGATTTTTTTAACTTGTCCCTTCCTCAGAGACATGGTTAGAGGTGAGACTTTATTTTGTGCTTCTGAAACCACATTTGATGGCTGAGATGTGAGCTCATGCTCCAGGCACCACGGTTAACACTTAGCCAGAAGTGTTCTCCAGCAGAGCAATATTCTCCTTGTCTTTAGTAACATGTTGCTCTTCCTTTTAAGCTGTCCATCATATTTTCCCTGCTATACCAGAAGGAATTTGAGCTAATGTACTTTAAGCTGTAATATCCGTTGCAGCCTCTGTATCTTAAGCATTACAAAGCATCTCCATATCCCTTGTGAGGTCATGTATCGGTGAGATATTTTTCAGTTAACAAACCCTGTAGGTGCGAGTGCTGTGAGCAGCCCAGAGAGGCAGCCCAGCTGTGCACCTGGCTTTAAAAGCTCCTACCAGTGGCATCAGGAAGAGAGGGCAGTTTTGCTGGAAGGCGTCTACCCTTCCCTGCTGCTCACCTTGGTGAAGGAAATGTGACCCCAGATTCACAGGCTTCTCCTTGCTGAATTGGAAGATGGTAGGGTTGCAGCAGCAGCTGTGACTGTAAATAGGATTTTGCTCCTGATGCTGGTGCATTGAAACAAAAGATGTTTTTTACTTACTCATGGCAGCGAGGGCTGCTGAGTTGTTGCTGTTAGGTTTTGTGAAAAGCGTTCTCCATCCACAGCATGGGAGTGTGGAGTTGGATGTGGTCACTGCTAATGCAATGCTGGACTGCCAGCTTGGAGCCAGGGCTCCCAGGCACAGCTTTGTGGCTGCACAAGCTCTGTTGGTCTCTCAGCCTTTCTGGGGTTTATTTTTCATCTGTGAAATGAGGATGAATCATGAAAGTTGATGAGGATTTGTTTTCATTCACGAGCGGTTTGAGAGCTACAGTGTGGGTGTGAATGAGCTTCCTGGGCCTGTGATGATGTCTGTGCTGTAATGTTTCAAGGAAAGCGATAACACTTTCACAGTGGGTCTGACGGAGCAGCGTAGCCATGCTCTCTAGTGGCAGGCAGCTGGACCAGCTCAGCCTGGATTTCCGTGGGCCAGCTGCTTGCTGGGAGTTATTGAGCAATTATAGGAATTACCGACTGCTGCACACTTCTGAGGACTTGTGTGATCCTGTGAATAAGTAGGTGCAGTGAACAATGGTTCTATGAAGAGAGGTTATACAAAAACAGGTCTGTAATCCAGCCCCTGGAATTGATGGCTTACCTTGCTGGACATTGATGTCCTGCAGAGGCATGTTTTGGCCTACAGATATTCCTGGGGTTAAATTAGAAGAGAGGAGGAAGGTGGTTGCTCAGTTTCTTTTCCTTTCCAAGTGCAGCTACAAGGGAAGGCATTACAAACGCTCCCATCCCTGCCTGGAGGCAGCAGTGGCCATCTAACCACAAGCTCAAACTCCTGCTTAGTTCTAGGAGGGTGAACTGAGTTTTCTCCTCCTCCATGTATCAGGCACAAGGTCCTTAGCATCATTTGCTTTTGACTTCTTTTCCTCAAAAGGTGATGGATAATGGAGCTTGATTTTTTTCAGTTCATGGAGGCTGGAGCCAAGTGAAGAATCCCCTGAGACCTGCAGCCGGGAAGCATAATCTAGCTAGTGAAGCATGGGAAATGGTCTCATTAGTTCGTCTGGCTGGGAAAAATCCAGGCATAGGCATTGTCTCCCTCAGTGATCAGAGAAAGCTTTTGCTGAAAAACACTCCGCTGAGAGAACTGTGTCCCTGCTGACATCACTAGTGACATTCTTCTGCCTTTGTGTGTGTGACTGCCTGCCGTATCTAGTGTCTGGTTTTGTGCTTTTCAGCTCACCACTGTAAGCAGCCAGAGACCCCCTCCCACGCCAACGTTGGGGCTCTGGATTTGCCATCTCTGGGCTACACCTTGATCTATTCCTGTCAGAGCGGGTACTATCTCACCGGAGGATCCGAGCATCGAACCTGCAAAGCGGATGGCAGCTGGACAGGGAAACCGCCTATCTGCCTTGGTAAAAGCTCTGAGAAGTCATGAGTTTGTATGGCTGAGCTGGTTGCAGAGACCACAGCCATCACAGGTCCTGCACAGATCTCAGAAAAGAGACAGGGGAAAGATGTGGGATTCTCTGCCTGGTATTTTGGACCTAGAAACATCTGCACAAGATGAACCTTGGTCTGTACCTTACCCACCTTTTACTTGCCTCAGAGCTTGGGTCTTGGGTCAAGATCATGTAGTCTTGAAATATAGCTGTGTGACTACTGGGGAGCATGGTCACTGTCTGTGGACACTGGTTTGGAGCAGATGACAAGGGTAGGGCCGTAAACAAAAGCTGTTTTACTCTGAAGTGAGCTGGGCAGGAACCAATCTGAAGCCCTTGCAGGGTCGTTAGCCCATTGTGTTGCATGAGCAATGTCAGATGAAGGCTGTCCTTCATTAGAACCACTGCGAACAGAAGTGTCTCAACAGGGTCAGATGCAACAATATTCATGGCTCATGGGTTTGTCCCTGTCTTTCAGCTGACGTCCGTCCCAGCGGAAGGCCAGTTGGCACTGCACGGGACCCGCCGCTTGCCAAGGTGTCAGGTATGTGGTGGGGCTGGGTCTGAGCACTGCCCTATGCAAAGGGCCAGGCTTGTCCCCAGAGCAGCCAGAAAACCAGCTGAAGCCCTTGCGTATCTAAAACTGCCAGGCTGGTAAAAGCAGCCTGGGTTCCCCATCCTGTTTGTGCATGCTTCCCTGGAGGACGGACAGGAGCCTTAAGGGAGTTGATCACCAACATCTGCTGGACGCCTCGGGGCACTCCAGAGACTTAAGCCCTCAAGGATATTTTACATTAGAACTTTTTGGAAACTTTGTTTTGTTTGTGTGTGTGTGTGTGAGTTTTTCCTAGGAACCTGTTTTTGAGTTTTGTTTGTTTTTAAAACTTTTTTTTTTCATCAAAACAACAAAATCAAAGTCATCAGCATGTTAGTTCTCCTCTCTTTGGCTTTGTACTCAGTGATGATAACACAGAGTGTGTGGAATTTGAGATATTTAAATATGTATTTTTGAATTCAAGGAAAGAAAGAAAATCACTCGATTTTGATTTCTGAAAAATGGAAATAAATGGTAGTGTTTTTGTGTTTCTCTGTGTCTAATTGCTGTGGTTTCTAGTGCCGGCTGATGTGTTTGCAAGAAATTCCCTTTGGAAAGGCTCCTATGAATACATGGGGAAGAAGCATCCTGCAATGCTGTCTGTCACTAGCTTCGATCCTGTCACCAGTAAAGTCAATGCCACTTTAATAGACCACAGTGGCGTGGAACTCCAAGTGTCTGGTAAGGGAGCCAACGTGGCCATTTGTAGGGATTTATATTCATCGTGTTGTAGTAAATGGTATCGCTGGGCAAGGGCAGTGTGCTCTGTTATCTCAATGGTGTGGGTTTTCTCATAGAGCTTGATAGAACCACACGAGTCTGAAGTCTTCAATCTTTGACTGGACCAAAACGAACAAATCTTGTACCTGAGTTTGCTTTGGCTCATCCTGAAAGGCAGTGCAACCCAGTTCATTGGCTTGTAATTTAGTACAAACAGTTAAATGGCATGAGTGCTGCTTGTTCCTGCCCTCCAAGGAGCACTGTGTTACTGATGTGGTATCGTAACCTAAACATTAGCAGCTGAGTCTCTTCCCACATGCAAAATGTCTTTAATATCCTGAGGGGGGGCAGATGGGGGGTTGTGCATTTCTGGTGTTTCCTGGTGCATCCCACTGGTAGGTTTACAGGAAGAATTGTTAACCACTCTGAGAAAGTGAATTACTTCAAATTTGAGTTATTATGATCTAATGATTAATATTCACTTATTTTCCAGGCATTTACAAGAAAGAAGAAGTGCATCTGCTACTCCAGGTTTATCAGATAATGGGGCCAGTGGAGATCTTTGTAAACAAGTTCAAAAATGATAAATGGTCTTTAGATGGGCATGTAAGTGCATGAACACCTGATATATGAAGTCCACATAACTCATGCCACTGCTTTTATAACCCCAGCTTTCCTCTAACTGCAGCTAGGGGAAAACTCCCTTAGCTGGTAGCAGTATGAGGCTGTTAACCTCCAGTGACCTGCTTGCTTGAAGGGCACATAGGGCATTCTTCCAGACTTTACACAACGTTACATTAGCAACCAGCTCTTCCACACTCCCTTGCAGCTGTACGTTTTCTTATTGCCTCTGATTATCTGTAGCTGGTTATCTGTAAATCTTCCAGATAACACCAAAGAAGAAACTAACATGATTAATTCCATTTTAACATTTTATATCTGTTAAACATCAAGTTAAAAGAGCTAGTCTTGCCATATGGAGTCAACTCCTCACCTGAGTTTCTGTGTCTGGTAGCTTCCCATGCCTTAGGAGATCTGCTGGAACTTAGAGGAAACGTGTGTCTCACCCATGGCCAGTGGTAGCTCAGAACCGTTGCAATCTCTGCTGAATCAGCAGAATGTTTTGTATTTTATCACAAACAAGATGTTTTACCCGCCTTGAGATGTGAGAGTCTCAACAACCTGTTGAGCAGATAGACTTCTGCCAAGTCTAAAATGCCAAGTTTTCTGGGCAACTGATTTAAATTAATGCTGTGCATGGCGTTGAAAGAGACTGTGTCAAGATGGGTGCTAAAAACCCAGGGAAGTGTTGAACAAATCTGTTGATCTCTGGTCTCATATCATTGCAGGTCTCGTCAGAGTCGTCAAGTGGCACATTTGTGTACCAGGGCTTTGTGCGTGGCAAAGGGTTTGGGCAGTTTGGTCTTCAGAGACTGGGTAACCTTCCTCTGTCTAATAGTTCTTCTCTTAATTGCTGAAAGCTACGTTTTGGTGGTAGTGGAGGTTTTGAAGCAGAAAACATTTCTACAGTCCATGATATTAATTTTCAACCCTGTTGGCCCAAATCGGTAAAGTCAATCTGTTTACACCTGTTTTTAATTGCACTTCTAAATAAATGTTGATGGCTAAAGTAGTCTGGATCTCCAAACCATTCTTCATGCAAGTTGATTAGCTTTTACAGCAACACCTGTAACCCTGTTGTTCTGTCGTTGAAGACGTAACCTGAAACTCAAACAACCCACTTCCTGCAGCGGTATTTTGAAATGTGATTACTTCTGCTGTGTTTCAGACATCAGCATGATGGAGAATGATCCAGAATCGATAGGACACCATTTTGCATCAAACAGCAGTTCTGTGGCAGCTGCCATTCTTGTGCCTTTCATAGCCCTGATTATTGCAGGGTTTGTGCTTTATCTCTACAAACACAGGTAGGTTTCAGGAGTTATGCCAGTGGGTGAAACAAAGTAAGAGGGCTGACAGAAGTACTTGTGAGCTTGACTTAAAAGCACTCTCTGTAGACTTGTTTTTTCATTTAATTCAAAAGTAAAAAAGTAATAGAGCAACGGTTCATGGAGGGGCAAGGGTGTTAGGAGAGTGCTGAGGATTTCTATGACCATCAGTAGGATTTGTGGCAACATTAGGATAAGGCAAAGTATATTTCATACTTAGCTTTGCATGTGTTGTAAATTACTTATTTCTCCTGATCATTGCATTGCTATGGAAATGTTGCTGCACTTCAAAGCATTGTGTGGACAGGCTGCTCTACAGAGGGAGCGTGCTTATGACTATAACAAAGCCCAGAGAGCTTCCTGTACTACAAATCTGTAATAAGATTTGCTGTAGATCTCTTTTGCCTTTGTTTCATGTGTTTGCCTTCTTCAGAAACTGTTTTTTCCTCTCCACTGACTTTGTCAGTTCTATTCTGCTGGTTACAGCAGGATTAGCCGTGACCATTCTGGGTTTTTCTCTGTGGCATCCTGTAGGAGAAGACCAAAAGTCCCATTCAATGGCTATGCAGGCCATGAAAACACCAACGTCCGAGCAACATTTGAAAACCCTATGTATGACCGAAACCTGCAACCCACGGACATCATGACCAATGAGACAGAATTCACAGTCAGCACTGTGTGCACAGCTGTATAGCATTCATCCCCTGTGCGGTGAGTGGGCAGAAAGGGAGCATGCAAGTGGAACAGTGCCGCTGCGCTGTCCCACCCCTAACCCAGTCTGGCTGAATTGGTCACAGATAAAATGCCAATCTGCTGCTGAATGGGCCTGTGTGCTGCTGACCGCTGCTGCAGCCCCCTCTGATGGTACCTCATTCTCATTTGCAGGCTATTCAAAGCCTTGTGTTTGTCACTCTAAAAAAGCTGGATCAGTGTGGTTCGAAGGAGCCCCCAGTGGTTCCGACTGCCCAGGAGATCTTTGCCAAGGACAAGACCCAAACCAGCACTGCCACCCCTGGGGGCAGTTGGGGCATGGCCTCTTGGGGGCCAGTGGCAAACCATATTCTAAATATCCCTGCAATGAGAACAGTCACCAGAGAGGGAAGGAAAAATTAATCTCTAAGGGAGATCATGCACTGTGTGGTTCCAGACAGGTCATTTTGTTCAATGGTACAAGGCATATAGAGGAGGGTAAACCAAGGAGTTTAGAAGTCCTACTGCAAAGACACAGAGGAATAACTTACTGTTGTAGACAAAAGCACTAAGCAGCCCTCAAGGGCGCTTCTAGACTGGCACATTTTTAGTTTGAGATAACGAAGCTGTCATGGGTGTTCCGAACATTTCTGCATGTAATAACGAACTGTTTGCTTCTTTCTCACCCTTTCCATTGTCCCAGATTCCTCCAGGGTTGGTATCTAGCAGATGATTGTGTTTCACCTCACTAGTCTCCATCCATTCCCTCCCCATCTCTCTCCTCCCAACCTTGTTGAGGCTGTGGAGAGGCTGCTACACCTTGCTGGACTTTGTGTTAACTACTGAGAGACTGCTGGGTTGTCCTCCATCATCCTCGCCCACCCTCTGCATCCTGCCGTGGATAATGAAACCAACCAAAGGTCTGCTCTGTGCAGCTCCTCCCTCCCACCCTCCCAGTGGGTTTCAGCCCACTATTAAGACCCAGGCAACTGGAGGACCTGGGAAGGGAGGTGATGCAATCAGTATACTGGAGGGAGAAGTGGGCTATATGGGGTCTCCTCCACTTTTGGGAGAAGCTTGGACAATGCAGGGATGAACACAAGTTGCACTGCACAAGGTGCTGATTGGAGTTAATGGAAAACACCAGAATGGGACAAGATGAGTACTGGCTTTGTCTTTAGTTTTATGGGTTATTTGTTGGTTTGTATAAGCCAGGTCTTTTGCGGAAGTTTTTCAGATGGGACCCTTTCAATGAGAAAAAAACTTGTCAAGCCTTTGTCCCCTTCCCTATATTTAATTTTCCTTTGTATGTTCTTGTTCAGTTTCTTCTGCCCCTGTGTTCTTTATGTGTTGTCTCTTTGAATCTGAGGCATCCCTCCATCTCTGGCCTCCTGCTGGCTGCTACCAATTTTAGCTGTGCCCAAACACCCTAATAATAAAATTGCTGACAGACATAAAGAGACAAAAACCTCTTTAAAAATAACTCTAACAAATACTGATTCCCCCCACTAGTAGCATTCAAAAGCCTTTGCCCTTTCCATGTTGATCCTCTAAATGGCAATGCAATAAGACTTTTAATTTCTGTCCAAAGCTCTTCTCTTAATTTCCCAGGGGCAAAAAGGTTGGTTTGGCCTTCATGAGAACAGATAAGGGGACTTGACATTTTTCCTCCCTTATAAAAGCACGATGCTTTGTGATAACACTGTCCTCCTCTAATAAAGAGGAGCGCTGCTCTTGTTGATTTAGGGGTTTAGTCTGTTTGGTTTGAGTCACTGTTTCTTGAACCATGCTTGGAGTCAAAGAAGGCATCAGTGCCATTTTACCAAACTAAGTCAAGCACCTCTGTGAAATACATTTGACTTAGAGCAGTAAGTCAATGAAGCAGCTTTTTCTTACAGAAAACTTGAAGGGAAAATAATTAAAACAAATAGGGTGGTGTTTACATTTATGCTTGCATTTGAGCACTGGCTCTCCCCTACCTAATGTCAGCTGAGGTTTTGTCTAACAAAAACCACAGGGTAGTTTTTTATGTTTTGTTTATTCTTTTACTCTGCGTGTGTGTATGTACAAATATATATATATATGTGTTTTTTTTACTTCTGTCTCTCATTCAGTGCTCTTAGAATAAGCAGCATTCTACAGCCTATTTGCCGAACAGCCAGCTTGCCAAAAAATGCCATCTCTGCTCCCCAAAGCATTGCAAAGGTGCTCTGATGTATTGCTGAGAGGTGAGTGGGAGCACATGCATGAGCCAGAGCCCTCACAGAGGTGGGCACAAAGGTAGCTCAGGGCCAGTTCCTGACTGTTGCAGAGCAGTCCTGCAGCAAGCCTCTCCCCAGTTCATGCCAAATACTCAGACAGGCAGAGAAAGTTGCACCCTGCTAGCTGGTTGTGAGACTGAATTCCTTCATGTAGCCAGGAGAGGCTGGCAGGGCACCTGCCTTTCCCTGAGCATCACCAGCTTGCAGAACATGCCCCCCAGGGCAAGTAGAAGGTAAGTGAGGAGACCTCGAGTGCACTGGGCCCTGGGGCCAGCACACAGCTCCCTCGAATTCTGCTTCAGTTAAGCTGCTGCGGTGAAGCTGGGGAGCTGCCTCTCACTCACACTGATGTAACCAGGATCAGGATGTTCCCCTGGTTCTCTTTGTTCTGTCTGCAGAGAGGTAGCTGGTTCCTGACTTCATGTCTGCTCTCTGCCCCCTGTTTGACTTCAAAGGTGCATTACAACCTAAATTATTCTGTGATTTGTGCCCTTGGTCGAAACCACAGCCATTCTTCCTTGCCTTTGCCAAGTCCCCATAACACAAGGAACGGACCAGTCTCGCTTGCATGGCAAGTCTTGAAGGCAGCGCCCTTTTGCAGTCCCCTGTGCTTTGGTGCCAATGATTGCAGCATCCTGGCTCTTCTCTCAGCACACAAAACTGCAACACCTTGCAGCATCCCACAACAGCAGTAGCGGAGTTTGAATCTGTCCAAGCTCCTGTTACTGAGCTAAAGGAAAATCTCCCCCAGCTGCTAACAGTGCCGAGCTGCTGGCACACTCCAAGCAGGTTGGGTTGCTGGGCAGAAGGGAGTGATGCACACACAAGCACACTCAACAACAGGTCCCACATTTTCTTTTCAGACCTTTCCAAATCGCACTCAGTCAATGTAATAGCAAGGAGAAGCTTATGTCAGGGTGTGTAAAACAAGTCTGAGATACTTTAAGAGCAATGTAGGGAGAGCAGGAGCTGTCTTTAAACAAGATTTGCTGCTTTCAACCTATTATGTACCACTTTATAGTGTTGCCCAAGCAACAAAGGCAGCGGAAGGGGTCTTGTCGCATTTTTTTGCAAGCTGGCTGGGACGTGGTGTGTAACATTTTCCATCCTTGTGCCCAGAGGACTTGCATTATGTTTCAAAAAGAAAAAAAAAAAAAAAAAAGGAAAAAAAAAAAGAAAAAAGAAAAATGAAAAAAATTGAAAGAAATCCCTCTTTTGTACAGAGATATATTTTTATGAAGCAAAAGTTTGTACAGTAAAAAAAGACACAATGTAAATGTTTTTTCATTATTGTAGTAAACAGTAGTGGAAGATCAGCTTTTTTTTGTAAATGTAATAAAATGTATAAATCTGGTTTACATAAAAGTGTAAATATGTAATCTATACATACACTTGGCTTGTCTGCAATATATACAATTTAATTTATCTGTCTCTGTATATGAGGCTTTTCTTTGTGTCCAGGCATACTTTACTGAATTTGAAAGCTATTTTAAATTTTTGAATTAAAATAAAATATAAATTTTTTCATTGCTTGTCTTACATTTTTTCTGGTACCTTTTTCATGAGCTGCCAAAGTTTTCTTTCAGGACCCTCTGGATGCTGACCTGCACACATGCACATGGCTGTGCATGCGGATGGCAGGGACATGCCTGCGCCCCAGGCTGGAGGCTGAGGGAGGCTCCTGACCTTCGCGTTCCTGGCCTTGTGCCGCAGCTGCTCAGAAGCACGTCTCGACTCTCACAAACGCACAGCAGCAGCAAATGGCGGAGGACTCGAGCAAGACCTTACGCCTTTCCCCATCGCCATCTCAGCACGCTTCTCCCTGCTGTTCCTGCAGAGCCCATGCCATGGGAAGGCCGCCCCAATCTGGACACAGTCCGCACTGCGTGGCTGGCAGTAGGCTCATCTGCAAGGAGCTAAACTAAATCGACATCTGTCTTCCATCCCTCTTGGTGCCCTCCTCTCTTCTCACTTGCTCTGTGCTGATGAGATGTGATGTTGTTCCAGCTGTTGCCTTAACTCCCCTTGGCCCCCAGCGGGGAATTGATGCTTGGTCCGCTGGGACAGCAGGCGTGGGGAGCTTATGGATCCTTCGCTATGGCAGATCAGCAGAGCCCTTTTGAAAACAAGTACTTACACAAGATCCTTGAAGAAACAAACAAAACCCTTGAAGCTGTGATTTATGTGTCCACCCCACTACTGAAATTCCCTGGAGTGAGACTAACTGCTGTTAATATCTCTTGATCCAGGTCTGGTGCTGAATTCGCATTGCTTCAAGTTGGAAATCAATTTGGCAGAGAATTTTGTGTTTGGAAGGGGGCATTCAGCATGTTGTTACGTGTCTACTGTTTGCTTGCTGGGAGTGTCTGAAGTTGCTGAGTTTTTTGAGCGATAAATAGGCACATTTGCATTTCTGGATCCCCCAGTGGAGTTTGCTGGCCTATTTTTCTCTGATCAATATTAAGCCTTATTTCAGGGGTTCCTGCTCCAGGGGTTTGGTTTTCCTACTGCAACATTGCCTGAAATATGGCATCTTCTGCTCAGCAGGGTGGAAGTCCCTGTTCACTGCAGGGGAGCTGGACTAGATGATCTTTAAAGGTCCCTTCAACTCACATTGATCCTATGATTTTCTGATTCCAAGTTACCTCGCTGCAGCCCAGAAAAGAAGCATCAACTTCTGATGATGGTCAGAAGAGAGCCTAAAGCGTCCTGCAGACATCCCAGTGCAGCACCTCAGCCTGACTCCATGCCTGAGGTCAGGAAGGTAGGAGTGGTGTGACGTGGGCCACCATGGGGGTACAATCTGTCCCCCTCCAGTCCATTTTCCCCTTCTGGCTGAGACTCCAAATGAGGTATCTTGGAGCTTAAAAGCCAAGGTTGTAAAATGAGACATTTGCAACAGCGCAAAACTTTAATCTCATCAAACCCTAGAGAAAGGCAGAGCCAGACAACAGATTAATCATTTAACTACTGCAGCAATCAGCCTGGAAGAAAGAGCGCCATGCCCCAGCCAAAATGGTGCAGTCCGTCAGTCCCCAGGACCATTTAAGAGCTGCTCCATGAATTAAGGCATTTCCAACGTGAGATATTCCTGCTTCTCCTCATCCATGTGTGTGGTGCTTCCTCCCTGGACTCTGCTGTAGGGCCTGGCAGCACCCTCAACATGGTGCAAGAAATAACTTGTGCCTGCCCCATCCCCAAGCTTCAGGTTAATCCCCGGCTGTGTGCAGAATTGATTGCTTTGCTTTTCCAGGTTTTCATCAGGCCCAGTCAGCACTGCAGGCAGGAGGAAACATGGCTGTGAGCAGAGCTGTGCTTGGTGGGGGGACTGCAGAGCCCCCGGTGCTCTCACATGGCCCTGTGCAGGCTGCTTGTCAGCTCTGGAGCAGAACTCCAGGATGCCCCAGATTGCTTTAATTAGGCTGTGTTCTCTGCTGAACGCCTCCTCTCTTTCCCATGCCAGTGTCTGTCTGCAATTACCTTGTGTCTCAGCACTGATTGACAAAATCTATTTTTAAAAAAGTGCGTTACATGCTCTTTCATGTCCTGCTGCCTGCTTCTGCTCTGCCCATGCTGGCTTCACTGGTACACATTTGCTGCTCTCTGTGGCTTTCACGTTGCCTTTTATATGTCTAGTTGAAGTCAGACACATCATCTTTCTTGCTTTATTCTCAGCTGGTTTACCTGAAATGAGGTTGGCAGGAAGCTGGTGGAACTTGTTTTGTTTAGCCCAGGTTTCAGCAGGCAGCACATTATGCTATGGGTTGGATGGTGCTGGAGCTGCAGACAGCCCAGCCATAGCATGAGGAACCTGAGGTGTTTTTTTTCTAATTTGGATTTGGGGGCAACAGTACTGTTCCTGTTTGATTTAGGAAGACACCGATAGAGGAAAGATTGTCAGCACCTTAGGAAGCTCCAAGGAGCTCTGCAGGGAGGTCTGTCCTCATCCATTCTGGTTCATGAGATTCTGGTTGGGGTGCTGCAGCTTGGCCATGCCTCAGGGACACCGGGCCCTGGCTGCAGGCCCAGGTGGTGGCTTCTGGGGGGCTCGGTGCTCTGAAGTTAGAGGTGGTACTTCTTCTGTTTCACAGTACTGCCTGGTTTTGGCACTGGAGTCTTCCAGGGAAGGAAAAAATGGAAAGAAGAAAACCTGCCTCATTTGTGCAGCAGGCGCTGGGGCTGGTGCTCGTGCCTGCGTCTCCAGGCCTGCAGGCGCTGCCCAGCAGTGCCATGTGTAACCTGTGGCCTGCCAGCTGCTCATCCCGAGTCAGCCAGGTGTGGAAGAAGTGACAGGAAGGGAAAGGACAAAGAAAACCGAATGTCAAAGCAGGAGAGGCCTGAGGAGCTCGCCCATCTTTCAGGGCTCCCAAACCATCCAGACAGTCCCCCTTTGGAATCAATAACGTTAAGCCGTGTTGGTCCATCTAACCCTTTCGAGCAGGTTCTAATTTATCCTGCACAATAAGCATTTACAGAGCTAGTTAACAGCAATTTGTATCAGCATCAGGTCGTGATGTTATTTATGTTCTTTTATTTTATTTACTGCTGGTTCCAGTAGTCTGTAGATGCACCATTCTGTGCTCACATCCTGTGGGACTTGCCAAGCCGATGTCAACCGTTTGGTGGTTGATCTTGTTGTGTTTAAAGCCGCTTTCCCATATGGTGACCGTGGTCTGTGTTTTGGAGTATGGATGCGCTCTGTGTGGTGCAGTTACATGTGAGCCTGCAAGTGCTGTGAAGGTGAGGGATGGGAGGAAGCTGGGCAGGGCAGGTTCTTCCTCCTCACAGTGTTCATTTTGAAGAGCAAGGAGGGAGAATCCGCAGCCATGCAGCTGTCCAAGCGAATTACGGCCACACAGCGGCTGTGCTGGTTACGCTCCACAGCACTTGACAGAGCACCTGGAAGTTCATTTGTCGCTGGAGGAGAAAGGAAGAAATCAAGTGAGGTGAGTAATGAAATGCTGGAATAATTAACCACTGTGGGAGGCAGTGGGGAGTGAGGCCTGTGTTAGGCTGGGACAAACTGTGTGCCAGCTGCTGGGTCTGCTGCTACATGGGTGACACGTCACTGGGAGTGCGGCTGCGCTGCAGGGCCGCCATAAATAGTGTTTGCCCCGGGGCTGAGGCTCTGCATGTTGCTCCAGGTACTTCTTCCTCACCTTCTGCTCCATCCTGGTCACCATCCACAAGACTGGACTGTCGCAACGTGCACCAGCATGTTTCAGGCCCACAGATTCACAGCAGAAATAGGTTTGGGGCTAAACAGTTTGGTGCTAAAGCTTGTCATGGTTTGCCCCAAGACAGCTTATCAAGAGGGATGGGAGGCATAAAATGTTATGGCCATTCACCTGAGAGACAAAGGGAAACCTCCAAGCTAACACAAAGTAAGTCAAGGAAAAGCTTTCAGTCAATTTTAGTGGTATTTCTATTGGACCCTGCAGCTGAAGTTTCTTCCTGTATAGGGTCCTTGACCTGGGCCTGTGCACAGCTCCCAGACACTCAGACTCTGGGCTTGATCCATCCATGTAATACCAGGAGAGAGGAAAAAGGTTTTGTGGGTGGGAGCTGCCTAATGACAACTCAGGTATGAGAGAAACAGTTGTCTAATCGTGCAATTAATGTTAGTTTAGATTGTTCCAGTTTTCCTCATCAGTTTTTAAAATCCATTATAAGGTTCCTACTTTGTATGTCGCTCTTTGTAGTCTTGCTCTATCTCTAACAAATGAGAAACCTATTCTTTAAAAAAAAAAAACAAAACAAAACAAACAAAAAAAAA
>VXAV01011130.1:0-15479 GCA_013399715.1 Alectura lathami | reverse complement strand
AAAAAAAAAAAAAAAGCCCAAATCTACCTCATAAACTGTTCCTTTGATCTAATCCAGCATAAATTATACATAATGGAGCTGGATGATTTTACTTGCCGACAGCATGAATAAAAAAATAGAAAGCAAGAAAGCGAGCCAAACCATTTGGGCTAATAGCAAGGCGCTCGGTGTGTAGGCTTCAGCTGGCACTATTCTGCCGCAGCTAGCTCAGGTTTTCATGTGAAATAAATCCATTTTTATACGAGGGATGCGCTGTGCAGACAGGGAGGCTGTGGGATGCTCTGCGATGGCTGGAGCATCCGAGGAGAAACTTTGTTCTGCTGCAGGACCAAGGCATTCTGTGATATCTTCCCCTAAGCGATGCGGACCTTGTCTTTCAGATAACACTTTGCTGCAGGTCTTAGGGCAGGTGCATTTACCAACCTTTTGAAACAAGGTTGACAATAAAAACCAAACCTTTCAACTTACAGAAAGGATCCAAAGGAAAGTTGTGAGAGCTGCACGTTATTTCCCCAATACCTTCACCCTCCCTCCCTCCTCTTCCTCCTTCCCTCTCCTGCAGAAGCAAAGCATTGAGTGAGGCAACTTAACAAAGCTGATCTCTCACGGAGAGCTTAGCTCATTGCTCCAGGATGCAGATTCATCAAGAACACAGTCCATAAAGAATTCCCATGTAGATCTGGAGCTGCCTCAGTTCCAAAGGCTAATGGAAAATCACTACCACTAAGAAGCCAGGCTGCACGCCTGCACTGACTTTCTGAGGTGAGAAGGGTATTGACCAAACAGCCAAAAATAAAAATATTCCCCCAGGCTGGTTTCAGCATGCAATTAAAAGTCCTAGCAAAAATACCAGCCCTTTTAAACATGCAATACAGAGCAAGGGAATCAGACAGGTGCTGATGGGAGGACAGCCAGGGTCAGCTGCTAACCAAAAATGCCTCCTTGAGTTGAGTCTTTTGTCAAGAAATGAGAGAGAGCGAGAGAGATCACCTGTGGCAAATGGCAATCAATTAACTTGGGCGGAATAAAAGGTCCCTAAAGGTCTGGACTTAATCAGCATTCCTAGCAAAGGAGGGCTGCTAGTGCTCTCCCTGGTGGTGCTGGCTCTGGGCAGGCGTTTAGGGAAGCAGTCTGCTGTCCTATGAAAGAGCGTGGCGGGTTTCATCCTGCAAGGCTGCTGTGGGAGCAGGGGCAGTTTCCAGCGGAGCCAGCCTGGAGTGGGATGAGCCGTCACCCCGGTCCCTGCACCAGGAGCCCCACAGCTGGTTGCCTTCCAGAAAGCTCATGCAGGGAAGCTCGCAAGAAAACCAGGAGTGAATTTAGTGTTTGGCACATGAAATTGATCTGCATGTCAACGCTTGCTCATACTCACACAGAGAGAATGGGATGCTGACAGGCTTTTTTCAGCTGTGAACCTTTCTCAGCCATTTGAAAAGTCTATTTGTTTGTTCATTTGTTGTGGTTTTTTAAAATCCACCTTGAGGGAATTTGCTTTTCTCCTCTCACTGCTGTCTCAGGTTGTGATGCTGCAGCTCCAGCACCTGGTGGAACAGAGGGGGAGTGGAAACAGGTGCTGTCGTCATCCTGGGCTCCAGAGCATCCCCAGGGCAGAGCGCAGGCATGGCACCAGGCTCACTGTGCCTTATCTTCTCCTCAAGAAGACGTGCAGGAGGTGAAGAAGCCTTCGTAATAGTGCTTAATTCCTTATAGCTTGTACGGGAGTGGAACCAAAGGGGTCTGAGCTGTTCTTACCACTTCATAAGTGGCCAACCAGCTTGTGAGGCACCCACCTGGGGAATTTCCACTCCCTTCAGGATCAAGGGGTCTCAGTCTCACTCACAGCAGGAGATGTGGCCCTGACCGGTGCCCCTCTCCTGTGAGCTGTTAGAGCCCCAGCCCTGCCTCTGGGTGGGAGGAATCCAGCTACCTACAACCGAGAGGTGACACGGAACTCCATCACCTTTCAGGTCAGTCACTGTTATAAAACCAGTTAGAAGTAGAAGAATGTTCACTGAGGTCACTTAAGGGCACTCTTATTAGGGAGGTCTGTTAGCAAGGAGGTTAATAGTGTATGTCAGGCTGCCAAATGGTCTAATTATAAACCCCGCGTGCTCCAGGCACCAGCCTCATGCAGGAGGTGAGGCATTTCCTGGGGGAAGATGCAGAAGATCCTGAAGCATTTGTGGGTCCAGCTGTGCCCATCTTTGCACCTCTGTGCCTCTAGGTCCAGTGTGGTGCTTGTGCTGAATGGTGTTAGTTAATCACTTGGACATTAGTTTCCAGGGTGCTGAGACATAAGGGATCTTAACTTGTGTGTTTGGTCTTGATGCAACCAAGCACTCCAAGTTTTCCTCCTCAGTTCTTGATGTTTGGTCAGGTTTTGCAGTTTTCCTCTCTGAAGCTCTTTCTGACAGTAATTGCCTTGATTTGGATTAACAAGAGTTTTCTCAAAAACTCCTCAACCCACTGGGGAAATACAGCCCCAGGTGCTGCTGTTACTGCCCGCAGCACCTCTGTCCTGCTCAGCAGGCTCCCTGCAGCCCTATGCATTGGAACCAAGCTGTGCTGCAAGCTGTGCCCTCAGGCTTCCAGCTCCAGGAGGCAGGTGGGACCAGGAGCTCTGGCTGCTCTTCGCATGAGGAAGGCCCCAGAGTGAAGCTGAGCAGGCTGCAGGGATCAATCTGATGGTCTGATGCGCACACATCCCTCCCTCCTCAGGGTGGAGGGTAAGTGGTATAGGTGACTTCCAAGCTGAATTTTTGCCTTGCCCTGGTCTGCGTTTGCTTTGCATGCTGTTCCCCCTTGTGTGGGAGAAGCGGCAGCCCAAGCCATGTCCTGGGTTCCTGAGGATAAGCATTGCATAACAGACGCCCGGGCACCCCCTGCATCACCATCTCCAGCTGGTGTGAATCGAGAGAGATCCATCGAGGTCAATCCTGGCCACTTGCATCCACTTAATCTCCTCTCGGGAGGCACCACAACTTTGCTGTGCAGAGCTTTCCGGAGCCGTGCTGCGTGTGCCAGCCGTCCTCCTGCACCGTGGCCAGAGCCTTGTCCCAAAAGCACCAGAACAGAAGAACCTCGAGCACCTGCTGCCTTCTGAGCATCCCCTCTGCAGAATCCAGCAGGGAACCAGGCTTTGCTGGTGCAAAACTGAGCCAGCTGCCCCCCAGACCAGCATCTTGTTGCATGCAGTTACGGGCAAGGCCTGGTGAGCACCTTTGCATGCTCAGGTCCCTTCTTCACCCAAAAATATTCTTTTCCTTTTCCATATCAGGGCAGAAAAAAAAAAAAAAAATCCTGAAGGCTGCAAGCTGCCACACAAGGCTGTGGGGTTGGTTAGTTTGTTGTGTTGTTTGTCTCGTTTTGTTTTGTTTTTAACCTGGATTTATTTTCTATTTTATTTGTCTGAAACACTTGGAGGCTGGGGTGGAAGGAGTGAATGTCTAGGAAGGCGGATTCCTGATGATTCATATTCCAGAGTGGCCCTGCTCACATCCCCAGCATAGTTCTCATATTTAATTAAAAACTCTGCAATATTTACACCTATTAGCAGCGGTGATTCCCCTCCCTCCCCAGAACCTCTCCAATTTTGAGAGTGATGGAGACAGGAGCAGGGCAGGCGCATTTGTGCAGGATGCTTTACAAACAGCGAAGGGATCAATGGCCTGGGAGCTCATGGCCAGGTTATTTTTTTCTGCTGGATGTTTCCATCGTCACAACCAAGGTGGCAGCTCCCAAGTTTAACGCGGTGCAGAAAATTGCTGACATGTTGCAGAGGAGCCTTGTAGGGGCTGGGAGAAACCAGTGTGGAAGAGGCATTTTCTGACAGTGGGTGATCCACATGGCCAAGAACAGCTGGATCTGGGCAGCCTGGGAGTCAAATTCCGTTTCCCAGAGCAGGTGCTGGGTTACAATGCTGTCATTCAGTCATTTCTTACCAAATTGCTCAAAGAGTAGGAGATAGGAGAAAATCAGAAGAACCCTGTTTCTCACGCTTCTGCTGCGTGTTCTCCCCAGTGTGGTAAAAATCATAGGATCGTAAAAAAAAGTCATAATATTTCATCAACAACTGCTATTTTTGATGGCTTGGACCCATGCACTGGAGAGACAAGAAATTACAGCTGGGGACCCTGCACACACAGAGTGCCTGGCTGCCGTCACAGCTGGCAAGTCAGCAGATCCAGCTGATCCCTGCTTAATTTAACCTGGTTAATGAACCCCTCCGGCTAATTCAGCAGAGCAAAGGATGGGAGAGGCACAGCAGGATGCAGGCAGCATCCCCATGCCTGGCTGAACTCCTGCAGCCCTTCTGCCCCTAGCCAGCCCCTGGCAGTGGCTGGAGACACCGCAGCATCCATCTGCAGAGGCTGCAAGGAGCCTCATACCACACCCAGCCGAGGCCCCTTGCCAAAGCCCCAAGGACTTGAAGTTCACTCGCCCTGCAGAGCTCTCCTGGATGGCAAACCTCACACAACCACAGGCAGGAGGCGGTCAGCAACGGCTCACTCTCCCCAAAAATGTCCCAACAGGAGCACGCGCTGCCCTGCACACCCGTCACTATCCTGGGGAGATGTGTGTGTGCCAGGAGCATCAGCCAGGGTGAGAGAGCAGAGGCAGGCTGACCCGGCTGCTTTGATGGAGACATCTTTCGAGGAATCCTAAACAGCCTTATTAGATGTTTTATTCAGTTTTTATAAGTATTCCTTGCTGTAAAAGAGAGTAAATGAGGAGCCTGGGGCACTGCCAATGGGGCTCTTTTTGTTCCTATTGGCAGTACATCAGCTTTCAAATGATTTTTGCCACAAGGAAAAACAACATGCAAATTCAGGTCTTTCATCTCTCCCCTCGGCTCCCCTTGTCCCTTCTGCTTTAAATGCAGATCAGCCCCAGCGCTCCTCATTCCCTGCGTTGGGAGCTGGTGATTGTCTTTTTGCCTGTTCCACCTGTTGCTGGGGGTTGCTGGTGTCCTCTTTGCATCCTTCCTTTTCCCATCATGGATCACAGGAATGGCAAGGAGGACAACGAGAAACGCCAGTAACCGGAGCAAACGGCTGTGGGAGAGGGACAGCGGTTTCCAGAGGGGGACAAGAGCCGCTCTGGGTGCAAAGTTAGCACCATCTTGCATGAGACCCTCTGTGGCCGGGGGGGCTTTGGGTAAGATCAGCTCTTCCCTCCTGGTCCTTTCTGGAGAACCAGACATGAGCATTTCTCAAAGCGCAGTGGTGAAAACCCGACCCGTTGGCTGCTGCACCCACCGTGCTGTGCCTGGTGACCTCTGGGTGCCTCCTGAGCTCTGCAGGATGCCAAGCTACCTGCTTGTTTGGGCTGGGCTGTGAACCTTCTTCGGGCATTCCAGAACCCCTGAAAACCCAAGGAGCTAATGCCAAACCTGTCTTATTTACCCAAGGAGAAGAGGCAATTGTGTTACAGCCACAGCATGAACACTTCGCATGGAAAACGGCTGCCAGGGCCCCTGCGCCCAGAAACAAAACTCCCCGAGCTCCCTTT
The DNA here is from genome assembly GCA_013399715.1 of Alectura lathami. Lineage (NCBI taxonomy): Eukaryota > Metazoa > Chordata > Aves > Galliformes > Megapodiidae > Alectura > Alectura lathami. The sequence continues at coordinate 9,968 of VXAV01011130.1, read as the reverse complement.
GCCTACTCCCACTGTAACGCACGTGGAGATTTGCTTCACAGCAACAGGTGAGGAGAAAACAGGCTGCGTGATGAGCAAATGAGTGTGATACCTAGGGGATGAAAACTGCAGCATTCGGGGGTCTGGCAATGGTCTGGAGCAGTTTGATCCGAAATATGAAAAGAGAAAGGTTGTGCATCCAAAGAGCAGCCTTGGAAATGCAAATGGCTCCAGCTGCGGGGACAGGGGTCACATCCCCGGGGACAAAAATCAGTGCAGGGCCATTAAATCCCACGCAGCATTTTGCCTCCAGGCCCTGTGACCCGCTCACCTCGTGGCCATCCTCCCTCCTTCCAGCCTTCATCAGAAATCTGCCTCGGGAAAGTCATGAAATATTGCCTGGCATTTGCATAAATCAAACTCCCTGGCTTGAATTGCATTCCTGGTGTGAAAGATCACACGAGGACTGCCCAGGGGGCACTGGGGTGACTGCGGGAACGATTCAGCATCAGGCAATGCTGCCGGCGCAGCTCTCTGGCTTTCCCAGCGAGGAGGCAGGAGCGGAGCCGTGCAAACGGCACCAGCTGTGCTGCTGGTGGCGGAACTTCTGCTTCCCAGGGCCAGGCTGGCAGCCTCCTGCTGGGCCACGCCATGGGGCTCGCAAGACAAGACCCAGCTCCAGGAAATGACTCCTCCACCATGCTTCCATCAATACCAGCCTCAGCACGGCTGATTGCTTTCTCCGTTTCATCCCGATGTACTGCAGCACATTACACACACATAAAAACACCAACTAGTATAAATCACCTTCCAGGCAAAGCCTGAGGACTTATAAATTGCTTAAAAATCAAAGCACATTCCAGGGGGGGAATATTATAAATTGGAAGGGGAAAAATGCGCATACAGGCTTTTAATAAAGGCAGTGTCATGGAGGAATCTCAGAGCCCTTTCAAGAAGTTAATTAACAGAGTCCCAGGGCACCCCTTTGAGGCAGAGAAGAGTTAATGCCCCTAACTCTTTTCCGGATGGAAGTTTTCATCACAGCCTGCTGAAATGCACCATCCTGCGGTGGGGGCTGCGTTTGGGGTGCCCTCCTGAGGTTTTGGAGCAGAGATTTCAGGCAGGCAGGGGCTCCCCTGGGCATGCAGGCTGCGAGCGGGGAGCCGTGCCAGCACACAGCGTGGGGGCTGGTCGTTGAAGGGTTCTCCAGTGAAAAAAAATGGGATTGCAGAGGAAATGTTTTGGAAGAAAAGCAAAAAATCCAATGAAGAAAAGGGATTTTCTCTAAATGAAAAATACTAATTCAGAGTGAAAGCCCTTCTCTTCTCATTTCAATGTGATGAGGCTGTAATGTCTGAAGCTGGGGCACAACCAGCAAGTGACGGCAAGGAGGCTCCCTCTGGATGCCCCATTGGGAAAGCAGAGACCCTCACGCTGCCCTGGCTTCAGGATCTGGAGCCGTGACCAGTTCGCTGCGTATTGCAAGCGGGGTGACCGCACGCGTGCTGTCGCTGAGGAAGGGCTGCAGCTGAGCAGCAAGCAGGATGAGTCTCCCCCAGCCCTCAGGGCCACGCTGGCTGTCCCGAGCAAGCCGTGGTGTTTTCCTGGCTAATCTTAGCAAAGCCTGACTCAGAATGGGGATCGATGTGTGCAGGGGAATGTATTGATGTGTGTTCTGAATACACAGCCGGGAGCGTTCCGTGGTGTGAAGCCGGCAGTGACTCGAGCAGCGTTTTTCCCCAGACCCGGTCTTGGCACATTCTGGCTTTTCCTCCCAGGGACCCATTTGTCAGCCCTATGTATGTAACCCAGGTCTGCGTGCAGCAAACTACCCAGTTCCAGCAGTCTTCCAGAGATCCCCCACGTTCTAATTCCAAAATAACATCTCACTTCTTTAATGATCAATAGCAATTACTAAGTCATTTATATCCAATAAAGGATGCAGCAGGAGGTCTGTGTGATACATTACTGTATAAATTCACACTATGAAACAGATTAACAAAGCATTATGATAAGCAAGCTTATTATTTGCATGAGCACGAGGCTTAAGAGCTAATTGAAGCAATCCAGCAAAATGTCAATGACTTCTTTTGTATATGAAATATTCATTAAAGGCACACACTTATTTGTGAGCGATTGTTTATTTATACCTTTCCATTTGCATTCTGCTATAAAGCAGGCTGTCGCTCCATTAGGGCACAGAGATGTGGTTTGGAAACGCTGGGTCTCGAAAATCACCTCCTGCAGTGAGGGTTTTTTCCTAAGAAAAGCCTACATCGGCTCCATTGGGGATGATGGGGTGGGAGAGAGAGCCTGGAGCATCCTCCTCATCCTCCCTTCTTGAAGCAGGGCCTTGCGATTCTCTCTTTTCTTTTTTTTTTTCCTGCGTGTTTCGGCCAGCATCACCCAAACCAGAGCCTCTCCCTTGAGGACAGCCCTCGTTTTGCAGCCCCTTTGCTGCATTCCCCAGGGACAGAGCGAGAAAAGGGGCACTAGGGGTCCCAGCTCCACACCCCCCAGCCCTTGCTGCCACCTTGAAGCCACAAATTAAGTTTTTCCGAGCCCATCTATTTGCGAGGATGGCTCTCAGACTACAAATCAATGCACCACCGTATCCTATTTGCTCTGCAGCCAGCTGAGCAAAACAATGTAGCACCAACAGAGACATGAATCTCCTTCATTTATCTTCACACTAGAAAAATTCCAAGGCTGAAGCTTTTTTTGGCTATTTGGCGGCACTGTCAGGAGCGTGATGTGTTACAGATGGCTGGATGGGGGCCACACATTTGTTTTCTCAGTGATTTCCTTGGTCTAAATTGCAGTTTTACTAGCACACGTCCCCAGTTACCGGAGAGACAAATGTTTGACCAACAGCTTAGGACAGGATGAGAGGAGCAATCCTGCGTCTGCTCTCAGAGGGAGGCTGTGGGGGATGAGGTTATAATTATCCTTAAAGCACACAGGAGAAGCACCCTGTGCCTGTGCCAGCAGAAGACCCCAAGGCTGAGGAGCAGGCCCCAGACCAGCATCCCTGCAGGAGCAAGACCTGCCTCCCTGCCCTCATCAGAGCTGTGCCTGGGAGCAGAGCCTTCCCTCTACCCCGAGACCATCCACCAAACAACACCCTGCTGAGATCACGGAGGTGCCTCAGAGGGAGATGCTAGCAGCCAAAATGTGGGTGCCCAGGCGCATAATCCAGCTGGATTTGCGGTGAGGCATCGATGGCACAGGATTCAGGGCTTCCTAAAACAGCACCAGCAGCCCAGTGCTCCCGGTGGGTAGGAGGGCGTGGGACACGCTGTGCCTGGCCTACTTTCCTGCTCATGTGATGGTGCAGAGGATGCTCTGCTTGCGATGCATTTTTTAAGAACCAGAGCCTGTCTTGAGGATTTAACTCTAGAGACATTTCTGAGGAAGATGCTGGAAATTTTGGAAAACATCGTTTCCAAGGAGGGCTGAGAACCAGCTGAAACCAGTCCTCTGCGGATCTCAGAAGCTGTTAATTAGACAAGAACTAACTCCCTGGGAAGTATCTGATTCCTGTCACGAGCACACCTCCCTGTCATCGGGACCACCTGCAATCCCCAGGCTCTGTAACAGCCTCTGGTGCCTGGAACTGCTTCTCCCCTCCCTGCCCCCGTCCACGGGCAGCCTGAGGGCTCAGAAGTGCTCCCATCAGCTCCCCCAAGCCCTGGAAAGTGCCTCCGGGATCTGCAGCGGGAAGGGGACAAGCCTGGACCCTGCCGAGGTCAGCTTTCTTTCCAGCTCTCGCTGCCGATGCACACTAGCAGCCAAGCGGTCTGTTCTGCTCTGCTGTTACACACTCACTTCTGCCGCAGCTGCCCGCCTCTCAGATGTGCTGGGAAGCAATCAGACGCTTAATGGGAATGGGGTTTAAGGCTCACCTGGCAGCCGAATTTTAGAGCATCCCTGGAACCAAGCGCTGCTGCCATGTCTCCACCAGCACTGCCCTGGTTCTAGGCAGCACCACAGACCCAGGACCTCAGCATCTTCCCAGACTGGCCACCCGTTACGCATAGGCCATGAAATTTTAACTGAGCACTGTTCCTTGCCAAGGCACGCTCCTCTACACAGCAGAGGAGGACGATGGATGGGGAGCTGATCAGAGACAAACGAGGCAACAGATTTAGGCTGACACATTATAGGAGGCAGAGATGAGCTAATTATTTCCCCAACAAAAGCTCTTAGGGGAACAAGTGCCCTGTATTTTGTTTTATTGCATTTTATTTTTCCTCTTCCCCAGTCCCCACACAGGCGTGCACTCTCCCCTCAAAGACGTCACTGTGAGCAAGCACATGTGTTAGCTCCAATGATTTATTCAGAAGCCGCATCAGCTCTGCCTTCCACTTTGAAGGTCTCAGGATCTCAATATTTCATAGGGAAGTCTCCAGCTAGCTGCCCCTATTTCTGCTTCAAGCTGCCTGCTTGGTGCACTCATCCCTGGGGCGCGGAGGCACAAGGGGTGCCTTGCTGCCCTGTGAGAAGTTTTTCTGGGTTTTTTTGGGTGCTTTTGAGACTTGCCTTCCCTGTGGTCTCTCCACCAGCCCAGTCCATCACCGGTGTGACAGTGTGTGACGAACCCAGGATGGCACCATGTCCCCTGCCGGTGTCACTGTCCCCATTCTGTGCCTGCGACTCATCCATGAGCTGCTTCTCCAGATGACAACTGCCTTGTGGCAGCAGCCTGGAGCTAGCTGGATTTTACCTGGCAGTGACCACCCCTGCATTTTGGCTCTGCTTTTCTATGGGATAAAGCAATTCTCACTCCTGGAGCTTGGGAAATGACCCTTTGGGGTGGGCGGGTGCAGGGGATGAAGGGCAGGCAAAGAGGCAGGCATCTTTTCTGGATTCTCTTCTGCATTGAGGCATCTGCAGGGGTTTGCTTTGTGCGCGGAGAGCTGTGCCTGGAATTTACATCGTGTTACAGGACACACAAATTATTGCATTTTGGGGGTTTGCAGGGGCTCCTCGCAGCCACACCAAGGACGCACCTGGGGTGCTGCCCTGCCCAAAGCATGCAGGATTCGAAACTGTAAGGTGAGCAGGGCAGGGAGCACATCCAGCCCAATTCTTCCTAGGAAGAGGGTAATAGTGTTGATTAATGTTATTCTCCATGACTGGTTTTATTCTGGCCTCACAGAAACCCTTGGCAGCATCACTGTAATGAGTAAATTACAGGTAATGAGTTGTCCTAACTCCATTGGGACTGTGGGGGTTCTGCCTTGGAGCCAAGCACCCATCCACAGCAGCAGCAGCGATGGACTGTCAAAAAAAAAAAAAAAAAAAAAAAAAAAAAAAAAACCACAGTAAAAAAAGTCTCTTTGCAAAAGCAATTACAAGCCCAACCCTAATCCTTGGGAGTTCAGCTTTTGAGCTCCTTGTATCTTTTAGAAGTTTTTGAAGGCAAATCTGGGGTTGAAAGGAGCGAGGGGGGTCGATCACATCAGCAAGCCAGACAAGGAGGTGCAACAGGGGTTGTTCTCTCTGGAAAACATCGGAGATGGGGGAAAGCAGGGTGTGCACAGGCTGAGTGCCAGCTGGGTGACACCCAAGCATGGTCCCCAGTGGCTCCCGGGGCCACCACACTGGGTGCACGTGGCCGGTTTCTGCCCCGTATTTGCATCCCCCTGCATTCCTCAGCATCCATATGCAACAGGGCTGCTACCAAGGGAGATGAGAGCAGCCAGAAAGTTATGGTTCAATTGGAGAGAATAAAGGAAACAACCAAGATAAATCAATTTCAAGAGGGGGAAAAAATCATATCTTTTACTGCTCTCCCAACAAAAACATAAAACACAAACAAATCAAAGGACTGGAAGTGCTTCCAGTCCAGGACATGACCTGACTGAACAACAGGCTGTAACGTGGAGGGAGCTCCCACGAGGATTAAACCACAGATGATAAATTATTTAGAAATATTAGGCGGAGAATAGGCCTGACGCCAGACGGATTCACGGCGACGTCTGTAAAGAACCAACGCAAAAATGCAAAATCCAGGAAGAGGAGCAAAGTGGCAATGAGCCCATGAGCCCTTTTTTTTTTTTTTTGTTAATGCAATTAATCACCATAGGCACACGTCAGGAGCTTTATGCATATTTAATCTGGGCCAGAAGCCAGTGATTCCTCGCATGAAATTTCCTAATGTTAATAATGTTTCCATTAGGCATATTCAAGAAACCTGCCTTTTTTTGTCCCCTTCTGGCCCATACTTTTTACATTTAATTATGACCCAGTGTCAGCGATTGAATAGGTTGATGCATTTGAAGTGTCTGCAGAGATTTCTTTTTAATAATGCAATTTCTTGGCTGTAACAGCCCTATAACTTGAGTAATTAATGAACCACGCAGGCAGCGCGCTCTCAGATGCTGCCCATTCATTGGCAACAAAACTTGCCAAGGAAAAAGATGCCTTGGACCTGGAGAGCTGCAGAAGACGGCATCCAGCAGTGGATCTGGAGCTTTGGGGCACTGTTCCCCGGGAGCTGCAGGGGGATGTTTAATTCATGCACGTGTCCCGGTTGTCTGATTGCAGTGCTCTGCATCACGGTGATGCTTCTGTTCTTGCAGAGAGCTGGGGTACTGGGGTTTCATCCTCTCCGCACCCTCCCTTTGCAGCCTCGGTCCCTTCAGCCGCCTGTTGTTCTCACTGCCGCTTGTTCCCAAGCAGGTTTACATCGCCCCAACAGAAGCTCTTACCAAGGAAGTCATGTAAGGAACAGAGCAAAGGAAAATCTATTGCTGAACGTATTGATCTGTGCATTTTTTTAAGTCAAAACAGGCTGAGGCGGCGGCAGCTGCTCCCAGAGCCTGCAGCACCGGCAGAAAGAGCAGCTGGGGGGCAGGACCCCAAAACGCAGCACCATGAGCCCCCCAGCCCAGGCCCTGCTTAGGGCCCCAGCCCTGTCCCCATCCTATATGCGCACAGCATCGCAGGCAGAAGCACCCTCTTATCCTAGGATCTGGTGATAACCTGGGGCAGTTTGTCTGAAGCGCCAGGAAAATGTAAGGCGCTCTGTTCTTTTTAGCAACTGAATTTCAGAGGGAAAATGTGCTATTGTAAGGCAAAAAAAATCACCACAAATAGCAGGGTGCCACCCCTCCGAGGACTGTCCCATGCAATGGACTGGCAGCGTGGGGAGGGGAGGGCAGCCCCTCTGCTTATCGCTGGCATTGGAGAGTGAGAAGGGAAATGAAGAGAGCCCTGAGATGCCCGAAAGGTAATTAAGGTAAAACTCATTAATATTTCAAGCCAGAGCTGTGCCTATTACAGCAAAAGGCCTGGCTGGAGCCAGGGAAGTGAGGGGAAAGAGCTTGTCTCGTTGCATAACAGCACATTATGGGATCAAAGCAATAAAACTTAAGAAACCTGCTGAAAGCTCTTGTGGGGTGAGGGGGGATGGCAGCTCTGGAAAAGCCTGGGAGAGCAGGAAATAAAAAGGCTGCCAGATCTTGTTAGGCAGGACCAGGCATGGAGCAAGATGCCCCACCACCCCCCGAGCACCTGGCTGAGACTCCTCCAGCCGCAGGAGGGATGCTGCTGCTCCGATCCCAAATATATGGGGCGCTGGGGGCTGTAGGGAAGGAGCTGGTGTAGGCAGGGTAGCGGGGTGGGCAGAGGCAGGGGAACTGGCCAAAAGGCCCCCTGAGTCTCTCTGCGCCCCCCAGGCAAGGGCATTGCGTTGAGGCAGTCAGGCCTTGAGCACGGGTTGGAGGTTCTTAGTTAATTATAGGGGTTGGAGGGGTTCAAGTAATTATTGGGGCTGGAGGGGCTCAGTTAATTATCAGGTTGGAGGGGTTCAATTAATTCTCAAGGTTGGAGATGCTCAACTAATTATCTCTCCCAGTCATTGCTATTCTGGCAGCGGTGGGGAGGGCGGCTCAGCTCTCTGGAGCGACTCAGTCTCTGTTTTAATCGCCACGATGAGGGGCTGGGAGGGAAAATGTGGATTTTTTCTCTACTCTGAATTTTTCCAGCCACCTCCTGGTCCTTTCCACTGCAGTGGGGAGATGTCAGCAGGCACTGGGAGCCCCCACACCCTGGTACAAGCGGGGGAGGTTGATGCCTGTTGCCAGCACGGAACCTCCCTGTGCCAGGGCATCCCTGCAGGTGTCCAGAAACACAACCTCAGGCTCTGTGGTGCCCCTGATGAAGGCTGCCTTCCAAATATTGGATTAGCAGATATGAGAGCAGGGACTTGCCGAGGTGTGGAGTGGATTACAGGCACTCCAGTCCCCGGTACCCGGTAATTAATGTCCTCCATTTGCCAAGAATACAGCAGGCAAATGTTTGCCTCTTCAGCAAACAAACTAAATAAATATTAATTCCCCATCTCAGGCATCTCTGGGCCCACTGCAGACGGGCTGGGGGCGAGGGACGCCTGCGCCCGCCCTGCGCCGTAAGATGTTCTGCACAGAGCTGTGAAATTCCCAACGTGTCGTGATTTATTGATGCCAGAGATCTCCTCTCTCCTCCTCAGCGGTTCCTCTGAGCAGAATGATTCCCAAATCAAATTGCAGCATTTTCCATAGCACCCGCTCCTCTGCATACACAAGGCACGCAGGTTAGGCGTGGAAAATAACACAAGCGCAGCAGAGAAATTACAGGCTGGCTTCTGTGTCTGTGTCTCACAACGAGGGGACGGTGGCTCTCGGCGGCGAGAGCAGCACGGCCGTACAGCAGGCAGCAGTCAGATGATGGGAGAGGAAGAATGGGGCAGGAGGCGAGATGGGCTCAGTGGGGGGATTCTCTGAGGGAGCATCAGGAATGGAGCAACGTTCACAACACGCCGCAGATATGTGTTGTAAGCCTGTCCAGGGGCTGGTGAACTGCAGGAGTTCAGCCATCGCCTTTCCCCTCTGCCCCCCTTTGCGGCACCCTTGTGCTGCCAACAGAGGAGGGGACCCGGCCCCGCCACCCTCCCCACCCCACGATGTGAGAATGGAGGAGAGCTCACTTTCCAGCTGCGATGGAAATGATGGCCAGGACATTCTTCTTGGACCCCTCCAGTCTCGGCAAAAACCAATTTCCTTCGCACCAGCGAAAGCAGGTTTTATTAACAGCAATTTGAGCTCTCTGATGAATCCCGACAAGGCATAATTTCCCTGCAAATGGCATGTCCGCATTGTTACTACCTCAGCCGCTCCTCGCTCTGAACCATTTAGGACAATACTTACTTGATGGAGTCTATTAAGCGCGATATTTTTGGCTGTGCAACAATTGCTGTAGTTAAGCCTTCTCGGGGCTGCTCATTTACTGGGAAACGGCCCCGGAGCCCACGGGCAGGAGTCACCCATCCATCCCATTTGCTGCCAGCTCGCCTTCGTGTGCTGCTCTCGGAAATCCCAGCGTGCAGGGAGGTCATCGAGGCACAAGCACCCAGGGCTTGGTGGGGCTGCACGAGCCCAGGTGAGCATGCAGCAAGCAGAGAGACCTGAGCAAAGCCCCCGGGAGCGGATTTGTGCTATTTACTTGCAGTGGGGGCTTGGGTTGTTGCACAACAGAGTTGTGCTGGGGACGGTGTTGGGTGGGCAGGGGTGAAGGCCCTGAGCGCCCCGGCCCCACTTGGCTCCCACTCAGCAAACTGAGCGTTTTCAGGAGAGCATTAGGGCTGCTCCAGCACAGCCATCTATCTTTTTTTAATTTGAAGACCGCAGTTTCCAGGAACTGCTCCGAAGTTAGAAACAATATGATGCTGCTGGTGAATAAGTCATGAGGGCTGGAGCCTGAATCTACATATTTATGTGCACACTCCCTCATCCGAGGGGATGATTTATATGATTTAGAGCAGCCAGAATGCTCCCATTGGAGATGCAGCCACCAAAGCTCCACCAGGGCCCCTCTTGTCCCAGGCAGGTTCTGTCCTGCCCTCGGTGGCTGCTTTACCACCACCAGCCCTCTGCTGCCAGCAGAGGTCCATCCAGAGGCAGCGTGATGGGCGAAGGTGACAGCCCAGAGCGGGGAAGCCAGCA
>VXAV01011126.1:236682-249344 GCA_013399715.1 Alectura lathami | reverse complement strand
AAATTGTGTGATAAGTCTATGTTCAAAATGGAGAGGCAGGCAGGCAGACTCAGAGACTTGCATTCTTTTCCTAATTGAAAAGAGGTGCTCTGTCTTGCCTAAAACTATGAGGGAATCAATACCTCTCACCTATCTACAATAAACTTTTCATTCTGTTTCTGCTCCCGGACTAGACATGCTAAACCACATTTTATACCTTTTGCTTTAGTGTATATTAGGTATGTACTATATTGTTCTTGTCTACAGAGATAGGAGTCCTCCAGAAAACTGTATAATGCCCCTTTCTCTGAGAGAGTGATTGTTTTTGATCTCTTACGCTTGTGGGACTCACATACACACAAAACCAAAAGTTCTTTCAATGCTAACTTGAATTCTCATCATACTTTGGAAACATATGTTAACTTTACTGAAATATCCCCTGATATAGAAGTAAATCTGCTTGCTACAAAGTTAATCTATAGCTGAAAGAGAAAATAATATCAATAAACAGAGAAACCTTATAAAACTGTCTGAAGCAAGGAAGGAGTATGAGGAGGAGGTTCAGAAATCTACCTGCAGATATAGTATATCTGGAAATTTATTTGGATGTTGGAAATGTCACATATAAATAATGATGTTAAAGGAATGAGCAGCAAACCTTGTTAAAGGAAGAAATGCAGGCGTCCTGCAGATTAGCCAAGGAGAAACCTGGGCAGACCTTCTGCTCATCACCACTGTGAATGGCTCAGTGCAGCAAAACCCTTCTAAGTACTACACCAGCCTGACCAGAATCAATCCTGATTGTATGCCTTTGGCAAGCAGATGTAGTTTCTAATAAAATAACAGTAGTGTACATTAATATGGTGTCTCAAACTGAAAATGACATAAACAGAAAGCTGCACAGAGAAAGCTTCATTCAGAGAAAAAAATAGAAGCAGAAAAATCTTTACAAGCAGTCTGGTAACCTAATTGCCAGATTACCTGATTTTATATAAAAAGTAAACTGGACATGAAATGTAAAGACAGGATTTTGGAGACACTGTGCATGTCTTTAAATAATGGAGCAGCCAACTGCCAAGAGTTGTTCAGGATTGGCTCAAGTACAATTCTCAAGTATGAATATATTAAGTATCAGTCACAAGGACCTGTGTGACCAGTACTATCTCCTATAAAGTTTAGGAACACAAACCTGACCTGTAATGAAATGTGATGAAATGGGGATTTCTTGGAACTTCATTTTGTCCCCAGATAGATCAGTAAAAGCAGGAAATTAGATGTCTCTGAAATAAAGAAAGAAACATAACTTGATTATCATAATGAAAAAAATCCCTGACTAGGAATAACCAAAGGTGAAATGATTGCTGTATTTATCCTGGGGCCTTTTGCCCATGGCTATTACACATCACCTCAGATTTCTACTGCTATACTTAACAGACACCTAACAGACTTCTGATATTAATTATAATAAATCACCTTGTAAACTGACAAACATGTTTTTGATTTTGTCTTTAATTTTAGCTTTCGGAAGACATGCAAATACACTAACACATTCAAAGAAGTTGAAATTTATGACCTTTGATTAATCACCAAAAGTAATATTGATAATATATTATTAATTAAAAATTTTGACATTGGAATGAAAGGATCCAGTAGGTAAGTTACTACTTCTCCTTGCCTTACAAGACAAGCAGAAGAGTGTTTAATTTCTTAATGCTTCTGGGAAATGAATTTGTTTCCAGCCAAGGACACCTAAATGAAATTATGTCACTTCTCGTAGTATTTCTTTGTCTAATATCTAAAAAACAAAACAGAAGTTGTCGGGAAGAGCGTTCACTGGAAAGGAAGAAAAATAGACTGGAAAAATTGGCTAATGGTAATGGGAGCTTCTGGATTATGGTAGTTACCCCGTTCTTCCAGAAGGACTGCTGGACATCATTACAGGGAAGTTTAGGTGAGCAGTAGTTTTATAGTGTTTTAGGATCCAAAATTGAAATCAATAACTACTTTTCATTCAGGTCCAATCTACAGAAAAATAATGACTGGAGTAAATATCAGATAAGAATTCCCTCCCCCCAGTAAAAATCTCTCTGGCTTTTATAAAATAAACATTAGATTAGTCAATTTATTTTGAGCATGTACTCACTTTTACAGAAAAACACTTGTTCCAGCACTTTTCAGTAGGTGTCCAGTCTGACATTCTATATAGTGTCTCCTAGGAGTAATAAAATTTCTTCCATGTCTGCAGGTTTCATTATCTGCCTTACTTTCCTTCCCTCTACTTGGAATCATTATTTTGAGTGACTCACAAGGTCTTAATACCACTGAAAGTTAAGTGAGCCTGTATTAAAATGTTGTGACCCTCAACTTCTGTGCTTGGCTAAATGTCAGGAAGAGTAGTTTGGTTACATGGAAAGAATTGTTACTGATTTGTATCTCCTGTTAGCTCAGATTTCAGAAAACCTTAGGGCCAAACACTACCTTGGCTCACATCATGTTCAGACACAGTGCATAATTTCCAAATCAGAGGCAAAGTCAGTGACTTCTGTGCAGCAGCATCAGTGAAGGGCACTGTTAACCAATATGTGATGGGCTGACATGGATGCACCTTGTTCAGCAAGGTGCCTTTCCTGCCCTTCCAAGTTTGAGAATCTGTTTATGCCAGGCTGCCATGAAACAGAGGTGAGAATCAATTTTCTGTCTCCTTAACACATCTTGTGTTGCATCTCACAGAGAACTCTCTTCCTCCCTAATGTTCCGGTTTCAGGTAGATAGAGATACACTGGAGTTATCTTTAGTAATGGATTAATGGTTTTCCTTGATGATCTTAAGAATGCTTAATTAAATATGCATGTATTGTACTGCTTGCATTTCAAATACACATTATAGTAATGCTTTTTGATTATGAGTTATCTCTAACATAAATATTTTATTCAAGTTAATTGCAGATTAAACACTGTGGGGGCTCCTTAGATTAGAAGCATTGACTTTGTTTTCAGTGAAGATTAATTATATTGCAAAATACCTTAATATTGTTAAAATTAGGTTTATGAGACCAGAGAAAAGGAGCATGTGCAAAGGCCTTTATTTTAATTTTTTTTCTTTTTTTTCCCAGGTAGAACATTATTATAGAGTTATTCTGCAAGGTACCGTGTACAGTAATAACCAATCTCCAGAGCTTTACCTTATTGAAATTGGTCACCTACTAAAGGGCCTGGGCTGGATTTGTGGAGCATATTAGGTGAATAACACGGTATTGTTTTATGGCAAATGCATTTTTTAGCTGCTATGGGGCATGTTGCATGTAACGCTTTGGTGCTGACTTATAGGCCTTGACAACACACATCAGGCTGTTTAAATCATTAGAATGTTATTTTTCTTCCCCTGAGGAATCATAAAGGGAAACCCTGCTAACCTGTCAGCTCCCTTCTTCCCTCCTTTCCTCCTTTGTTGTGCAAAACCTGAAGTATGTAGATGTGATTCCTGGAGCTTGGCTGGTTTCTGAGCAGTCTGGGGACTGATTAGCTTGAGCTGCCCAGATCCCATAAATTCAGGACAATTGGACAGAATCCAGAGGCCAAGTTAAGGGGTTAAAAATCCAGGTGAAAAAGTCTGATGATTTCAGTATCCAAGGCTTCCAGGAGGAATGTTTCCCACTTTGCCGTAAAAAGTAAGAGTGGGCATGATGCCTTAATGTTATGGCTGCTAAAACAAAAGGAGAAAAGGGTAACTCAAGTTTGGGAATAGAGTATGTACTGTTGCAGCTAAGCCTGAATTTTGGGATCCTGCCAGGAGCTCTGGTAAGTGTGACTGGGATGGGGCAATGTTTTTGTATCACTGCAATGTTATTTATAGCTGTGAGAGTAAACCCCATCCTTATATTAAGACTGAAGAAAACTGTGAGTAATGGCAGCTTCAGAAGGCAGTGAGCCAAAAAAGAAAAATCAAGAGTCCCTTCTCTGGCAGAGAATCCTTCTCTTTCTTTCTGCTGAGAGTGCAAGTCCTGAAAGACACCAGGCCTTTCTGTGAAAGGTTATGATGAGTGTTTTTTTCTAAATGACTGGTTTATTTATTTATTTGTTTATATTTAAAGATTCTGAGTGTATAGCAGGACTCTCTTTTGAGTCTGGATTTGTGTGAATACTGTAATAGATAGGTTATCATAGAATCATAAAATCATCCGAGTTGGAAGGGACATTTGAAGGCCATCTAGTCCAACTCCCCTGCAGTGAACAGGGACACCTACAGCTGGATCAGGTCACTGAGACCCCTGTCCAGCCTGACCTTGAAGGTCTCCTGGAACGAGGCATCCACTGCCTCTCTGGGCAACCTCTTCCAGTGCTTCACCACCCTTATGGTAAAATACTTTTTCCTTATATCCAGGCTAAATCTCCCCTCTCTCAGTTTGAAACCATTTCCCCTTGTCCTATCACAACAGACCCTGCTAAAGAGTCTGTCCCCTTCTTTCCTGTAGCCCCCCTTTAGATACTGAAAGGCTGCTATCAGGTCTCCCCAGAGCCTTCTCTTCTCCAGGCTGAACAGCCCCAACTCTCTCAGTCTGTCCTCACAGGGGAGGTGTTCCAGCCCTTGGATCATTTTTGTGGCCCTCCTCTGGACACGCTCCAACAGCTCCATGTCCCTCCTGTGCTGAGGACTCCCCATCTGGACGCAGCACTCCAGGTGGGGTCTCACCAGTGCAGAGCAGAGGGGCAGGATCACCTCCCTTGCCCTGCTGGCCGCTCTGCTTTGGATGCAGCCCAGGATGCAGTTGGCTTTCTGGGCTGCGAGGGCACACTGCTGTCCAGCGTGTCATCCACCAGTACCCCCTAGTCCCTTTCGGCAGGGCTCTGCTCAATCCTTTCATCCCCCAGCTTGTACTGATAGCAGGGGTTGCCACGACCTAGGTGCAAGGCCTTGCACTTGGCCTTGTTGAAGCCCATGAGGTTCTTCTGGGCCCTCTGCTCCAGCCTGTCTAGGTCTCTCTGGATGGCATCTCATCTCCCAGGTGTGTTGACTGCACCACACAGCTTGGTGTCATCTCCAAACTTACTGAGAGTGCACTCGATCCTACTGTCTATGTCATTGATGAAGATATTGAAGGGTATTAGTCCCAGAACAGACCCCTGAGGGACACCGCTCATCACTGTTCTCCATCTGGTCATTGAACCATTGACAACAGGTCTCTGGGTACAATCTTGAAACTGGTTCCTTATCCATTGAACACTCCACCCATCAAATCCATGTCTTTCTAGTTTAGACAGAAGGATGTTATGTGGGACCATGTCAAAGGCCTTCCTGAAGTCCAGATAGATGACATCAGTGGCTCTTCCCTTGTACACCGATGCAGTTGCAAATAATGTTACGTGGTGTGGGCAAAATCTAGTGAACCTGGCATTCAGTCTCCTTTGTTGTATCCAAATCCCTTACTGCCTACATTCTCTAGAAATTTATTATATTAAATTTTAGCATCCTAAGTTGCTCAGAAATAAGTTACTTGTGTGAGATTCTTGCTAGTGCTTTAAGAGCATGTTCCTACACTTATGTGACCACTGTAGACTAGTGCTTACAAAAAGCCTCCCATACCTTTGCACAAACAGATTGACTCCTTTTCCACCAATCTGTTGCATTGAAATGGGAAAGCTTAAGACAAGTCCTAGTCCATAGGTTTTGTACTGTCCCAAGCTAGTACAAAATCTATGGGTCTGTTGTTGGCAATGACAATAATACATTTACTGGGCTGTAGGACTGTAGCCTTAATAATAAGCAAACAGTTTGTGTTAATATCCTACTATCCAATGAAAACAGATGTAGCTACAGGGAAACCATTTTCATTCAGGTTTGCTCTTGTCTCCTGCTTACATTTTTCAAGAGAAGTCAGTGTTGTCAGGGCAAACAGGTGAATAACGTTTTGGCCATTCAGGCACTTTTAGAAGGTTGTGGAGATCCGGGCTATTTGGTGTATACCAGAAAAGTGAGGAAAGATGGAAAAATTATGTGTATGTTGTTTTCAGGCCGGCTAATCCTTCTGTCATTTAACAGAGGAAGGTAGGACTTCAGCACAAGAGAAAGAGCCATGATGTGTCAGCTCGCCTGCTTCTTCCTAGAGCAACAAGATATTCCATTTTCTTCAGAGGTGGAGGTGATGACTGGGCCTGTTAAATACTTATACTATATCAAAGTCAGAAAAGAAACCCTTCTCTTAGTTTACGTCTGTCTCTGTAGTTTTTGTGTTCTTAGCATCCTGTTTCAGAGCACAATTAAGTTTGGGCCAAAAAGAGGAATAATAATAATAATAAAAAAGCAAAAATACTGCAGAAGAAATCCATACAAGATGGCCCTTTTAACTTTTTAATGCATTTTCTGTGAAATATTACTTGATTTTATTTTGAAAAATGAATGACAAAAGCCAGAGAGCCAGTTCATAAATCTTATTTATCACATTTCAGGAAAGACATCCAAACTGGCAGTACAGAAACTTTACTGAGACTTTATTATAAGTCAAAAGAGTAAAAAATATCCACCCCCCCAACCTCTGATATTTTTACAGACTATACTTGCTAATAGCTTTTATCTATTTTTTTTCTTTCTTTTCCGTTTCAATCCAAATTCATGGAAATAAAAGTCGTGGTCATTGGTATGGGACTGTGGAGATGGAGATTCCCACAGATGGGAGCATTCCCACAAATCACAAACTGTCATGTAGACAGCTATGAAGCTGTCACTGCATCTTTAGCGCTCCCCACGTGTTGATATGTCAGGATTTTGTCCAGCTAATCACTAAAATTACTGGTAACATTCCACCTTGGAACTATTTTAAATCATTTGCCTTTTGCTATTAAAAAAACTCTTCATATTAACCTATTGAATCCTGTTGCCACCTTTCCAGATTAAACATGTCAATTTTTCTAGTAATTATGCCTACAAGGTCATAAAATCAGGGTAAATGAGGTGTAGTTGTTTCAGATGAATAACAACACAGAGCTGCAATAACTTAATTTCCCCTCTGACTATGCCAGTGGTGACCAGTTGTGGAATATTCCATTTGCAGCACCAGAATCCTCACAAATTGTTATCAGATGGTTAAAGTGACTCAATGAAGAAATATATCATGGAAGAGGAAAGACTGGGGAAGGTGAAAAAGCCTAGAAGCTGTGATTAAAGTATAATCTTAATGTCTGGCAGGCAAGATATATGCTGCATCCAGAATTTCAAACCTGTCTGGCAGACTTGATGGTGGAACTGTCCCAGAATGCTGAGGTGCCACATGGAAATCCTGGTGTCAGCAAGAAAACTTCCATGCTGTTGCTCTCTTTTAGTCATTTCACTGACTGAAGACTGAGAGTACAATAAGCCTGAGATAGGAAAACCTCGTTCTTGATAGCTTTATGTATGTGAAGCAGTGATTTATTCTTTAATAGTCCTTTTGAAGATGGTACAGTTATTCAGTTTTGCAGATGACTTTTAGTATAGCTGATATGCAAGAGAGGGGATGGATCTGATCCCACCAACTAGGTAAAGATCAGCTAGTAAGGAACAACTAAACAAAAGCAGACTGAAGATGAAAAATAAAAAGTAAAAAAAAAAAAAAAAGTATATTTTTCTTTTCAAGATTTGTTGTCTTTGATCATTCCTGCTAGTAAGATTTTTACTTAAATCTCCTCTTTGTCTTTCCCTGGCTTTTTATTCTTTCATTACAAGTACACAGAATGGATGTTGGGTAGAATAATTGAGTCAAAATACATGAAAACCAATTATCACCTATCCTGGAGCTATTAAAGACTTCCTTTTAACTCAAGTGTAATTCCTCCCTGTTTTTGTTTAATAAATGTTGTCAGGAGAGGTATAATCTTGAGGCAAATGGAACTTTTCAAGGAACAAAGATCAGAAGAGCCATAGAAACCCTCCAAATATACATTGCTTAGGTTTCAGTGTGCAGTGCAAAACCACAGCTCATTGAATTAATATCCTTCATAATAAATAAAGTAAAATCTGAATCTAGTGATATCTTAAAATTGTCCACTACCTTGTGTTGTCTGGAATAATTTCTGGAGATGGAAAGCTGGGAAACTGAGGAAGAAAAAGCATAAGGAAGGATCACACTATAGTCATTCCCCACTGAATGCCGCCTCCCTTATTTCCTCCCTCTATTCTTCTGTTCCATCCTTCATCCTGTCTTCATTCCTTCTCTGTAAAACAACTGTGTTTTTCTCATATCAGAAATGATTAATGATGTTTTTAAAAATTAAAACCATAGTACTGGTCTGCAGCAGCATTTAGCCATTAGGTTGCCAGATTAGATGTGATTAAAACAACATTTGTTCTCTCATTGTAATTGTGTGCAAAGTCTTCTATTGGAAGCCTCTGATTTCTCTTCTTAAAACGTTTAGATCTAAAATATACTCGGACAAATTCAATATGTATGATATTTAATATAGATTGAATCAGGCATCCCAGAAACAAGGAAAGGAGAATTTATTCAGGGGTGCAAAGTGCTGAAACCTCAGCTGTCAGGAGTACAGATTTCAGATGCTAAGCTCCAAATGATCATACTTCTCTAAAAACCAGGGCATGTAAGCATTTGCTGTTTTAGGGAGAGGTGTTTCCAGATCTATTCCTCCAAGGATATTTCGCCTCTCCCCTGGGCTCTAGTTGTGCTGTCACAGGACAGTTTTTTATTCTTTAGCATCAATCCATTGTGAAACCATTTATGAATACTTCAACCCCATCTGATCTGCCTTTGAGATCTAACCCAAATGCTCTTGACAATGCTGTGGCTTGGAGATGAATCCTCTAATACTGCAGGATTCCTGTCCATCCCTTCCTCCTGCAGGGGCTTCGCAGAGGTATATGGGGCTGAACTCTAGGCCCTCTCAGCAAACAAAGAGATACCCTTGTAGAGGCTGCCCACGTTGTTTAGGTGGTCACTTATCTTCTGTGGAAAAAATAACAGAGTGAATGGAAGCTTTTCGAAACTTGTCCAGTATATGGATTTCAAACTACATGTCATTACCTTTTAAAAATAACATCTGACTATTCCAAGAGAAGGCATGTGAGATGTACAAAAATGTAGAAGGATACTGAACTTGGCATAAAATTTGGCTGAAATACTTTAGCTGAAAATAGACTTTGTAATATACATATGTGATATATGTTTTTTTCAGCTAAAAAGTGAAGCTGCTGGCTATGCTAGTAGTTTTGCTTTGTAGGATGTGTAAGGAAATCCATGATGTCAATCTTAGTTGCACAGATAAGTGGAAAGTTTTAAGTAAGATAAATAAAATGGAATCATTTCATTCCATTCTGGATACCACATAAAAGTACAGTAGTTTCAAATAATGGGTTCACAGAAAACATTGGCTATCTTTCAAGCAGTTTAAACACCTTAGTACTGTGGGATTATGAATATGCAGACAACGGAGGTTCCTTTTATAGAACAATTTTTCATCTAAAATAGTTATGAACAGATCGATACATTTGTTATGAATAATCTCTCTTAGAACTTGTGCAAATGTGACTTAGCAGTTTTGATAGAAATGAAGCCAAATGGTCTTTTGGAGATCCTTTCTACAATCTTTGCAGTCCTTTCAGCAATCTTGTAGCCGGTTCAGAGAGGTGAAATCTCTAACTGGCCTGTTGAGTAGTGAGAGAAATAACAGAAGGAAATAAAGAAAAAAATCCACTGTGTATTTTGGACTTTTAGGTGATTTTTGTATTGGATGTAGTTTTAGTGCAAGAAAGGTGAAATAGAAGTAATATTCGCATAACATTTGGTTATTTGGTAGCTTTTCTTACAAAGAAGCTAGAAAAAAACTAATTTTCATCGCTCATTGTGCCAGAACTGCTGTGTACTAGTGATTAGTTCCATCTTTGACCTTTAAATTGCTGCTGCTTCCCAAATGCTTTAAAGGTGACTGAAGAAATTGTGTATGAGTTTCTGAACAAATAGGAATTCAATACCTCATCTGGCACAGGGCTGAGTTCCTTCACACCTCAGTTTAGTCAAAGGGAGCCAAGGGCACAAACACCTTACGGAACTTAATGGCTTATGAACCATTGTCAGAGCTACTTGTGGAGAACTTGGATGTTCTGCTATCACTATTTCAAGTTTCTAGTAGGAGCCCCTGTCTTAAATGAGGTTCTATGCACAGTGCACAGGAGGTATTAGGTACACAAGAGAGAAATTCAAAAGAACTAGGTTTTCAAAGAAGTAAATAAACTATATAAAAATAGAATGAAGAAGAAAAAGGATAAAGATTTGTTGTGCTAACAAACACAAGAGAAACAGTATGCAGAAAAGTAAGCCACATCATAACTGTCAATAAAGTAGATCTCTTATTTTGCATGTAAGTAACTTTGGTTCAAAACCATGTTCTCCCCTATTCACATCTGTTTTTTATAGGCCTACATTGATAAAACACTTGTGAAAGTCTCTCAAATTTTTCTGTTAGTGTTTTTTTTTAAAGCTGCACGAGTAACTAAGTATTAAGGCAAAGGATGTGAATCTGTAGTTCAGAGCTATGAGCCTTGGCATCTGAGATTCAACTCATTCTTGCAGTGCAGTTGAAATTATTTCTGCAAATTGGAAGAGTTTCAGTAAACATCTCTACTGATTTGGCCAAGAATTCACATTTTTTTAAAATATTGCTACCAGTTTCACTTTGCTGCGTTCTTCCAGAAGTCTGACCTGTTGACACCCTGTATCTCTATAGAATCAACCACTATGCATGACACGAAAAGTTCTATGTCACATATTGGTAAGTGACACATCCTATTAGCTCTTGGACCTACTGTTAGCAAATGATTGTTCCCTTTCTGGCATAAGTATATTGGCAGCAAACTTACAGCATAAAGTCCTGTGACTCTCCTGCTTTAGAGACTCAAGGTTGTAGCCCTCAGACTAAAATGTGCAACATTATTTAATATCAAAAACCTGGAAGGAACATGGGGTGCATAAGCGCGCAAGTCCTCTCAACCACTCACCTATGTGAGGAAGAAAGTAAAACAAGCCTAACTGTAGTACAGGTACTGGAGACTAAGCCTCGTACTGTGTTGTGTGTAATGATTTCTTTCTGAATTCCACTGTCTTCAGTAGAAGCCTTCCTAAATGAAGGCTGAGTGAAAACTGAGGAAGAAAGTCAGAATTTGACTTGTGGTGATGTTTCACTTTCATTTATTCCAGCATTCTTTATGCTCAGGTTTCTAATGATTGATGAACACGTGGACAATCGTATGTTAGATCTGTCTTTTCCCGGCCAAAGTGTTTTTTGTCAAGCAGCAGTGAAGACATAGCAAAAGTGTAGTGATTTATTTATACAAAGTCAATGTAAGAATCAGCGGTTTAATGTGTTTAAGAGTTATCAAAATAGCTTGTGTTCTGTTGTGCTGTGAGAGAAAACTTAATTCTGATGAAATGCTATAAAATAAAGGTATAATGATTTAGGCTTGAATTCTGTTGATTTTGCATAGATGTTTTGGGCAGTATGCAAACCTTTCTTTAGGCTGTACTAATGAAGGTATGATCCTGATGGAACAGAATATTCTTTGAGCACACCCTAAACACAGTGTTTTATGTTGATATTTTTTGCTTGGGAATTAGTATAATATATTTTCCACGAAAATTTTGTAAATGATACCATTAATTTAAATAGGTTTAGGGATGTGTTATTGCATTTAATAATTTTTCTAAGTTATGTGGATATGATACTGTTATGAAAAGAAAAGCTTCATACCAAAATTTCTATGTGCCTGGAATTTCTGTGTAATAAATTATGCCTCCTCCTTTCTGCATGCTAATAATCTCTCATCTGCCACTGATGGCTATTTTGATTGGGAATGCAATAAATGTGCCATTTGCACCACACTGGATCAGAAAGTCAACCCTGATCGTGCAAACTACCTTATAAAAGTAAAGCATTAAACTATAATACCTAGCTGGCCTCTTTAAAATAGTCATTGAAATGGAGAAATGATGCAAGAACAAAACTATTTGGGTTATTTTGTAGATTTGGAATTAAATTTGCATGTTTTTTTCTTTCATGTAAACAGATACAATGCACATGTCAAAAATTCTAAAGTATCTGTTAATATTATCAGAAATAACAAACAAGATTATTTTTTATTATTATTATTGTGGGGACTGCTTGAAATGATATCAAAAATTATTTTGCCTGAGTGATAGCTTCAAAGTTCCTGTTGCAGATAAACTTTTAGTTCTTTTACGATGTATTTAGGAGGAAAATAAAAAATAAATAAGTGGTAGTTTTGAATTCATTAATGACAAAATATTTAGTTTAATCATAAAATCACCTTTTGTCACTGAAATACAGGAAGATTTTATATTTCACTACCCACTTTTTATAGTACATACTTTATATGTCTAATAAAATATTGACCTGAGTTTTTTCTCTTTCTCTCAGTGCAATTTGGTACAATCATCACAAGATATTAAAACTTCTGGATCTGTGGGGAAAAACAAACAACACTAGACCCTTTCTCTGGCATCCTGACGAACAAAAACTGTGAAATATATGTCATGTGTGTGATTCAGAACAGCTGAACATACTGAAATTCTACCTACTCTCAGAAAATAAAACTTACCTCATGAAATATACCACACTACAACATCAACTGAGAGGAGCTAATGTGATTGCCTCAAATAAACAAGTGATTGCCTTATTAACCTTGAG
>VXAV01011126.1:210196-223292 GCA_013399715.1 Alectura lathami | reverse complement strand
CTATTTTAATAAAGTTTAGGTAAAATATACCAAGGTATATAAGTTAAGGATTATGTCCATCATTACTTTTCCTGTATAGATTTTTCTTTTTCTTAATCATTTGTTCCAGATAAGATTACTCAAATAATTTTCTTTTGGAGATTGCGTGAGGAAAGGCTTAGAATTGGTTTCATGACTAAAAGTTTTAGACCAGCAAGTAAGAGATTGGAAAGGACGTTTAACAGAATTCAGAGACAGAAAGTTTATGCCTGTATTTGATTCTACTCCTCTGTATAAATTTAAAATCAATGTAATAAATGAATTTAATAATTTAATCAAATTTAATGCATATTCCGCATATCATAAGTTACTTTCATTCACAAACAGCATGCAGCAAAAAGACAATGACACTTGTTTTTCTTTAATGGTAGTGTGGGTCAAAAAGACAACCATTTTAAGCTGGCGAATGGCAGTGTAAGTGAAGAGTAGATATGATAGTTTAAATACAGCCAGGCAGCATATATACAGGTTCAGATATTGGAAAATAATAACATAAATTCGTTTCATCTCACTAGCATTTTTTTTCCCTTTATTATGTATGTGTGTGTGTGTGTGTGTAATAAGTTAGTTGCAAGGCAATTATGGGCTGGATGCTTAGACCAGAGCATGATCCAATACTCTTGAGGTTATATGAAGACAATAATTCATCTCTTAGAGGAGTAAAATATGTATATGTGAATCACTTCCTGATTTATATTTGTTTTGTTTGGGTAAGCCAGGTTTAATAAAGCGGTTTTCTAGGTGGTTTCATCATTCTGATTATACTGCATTACATTTATAGCTGCCCTTAGCTAGACTTCAGATTTCATTATAAGAGATATCCATGATTTTATAGCACAAGGCAAAACAAATTATCTGATAGATAATTAGGCTTTCAGAGGGCTTTAGTGTTGATAGGATGTTTAAAGTGATGAGTTCAAGACCTGCTGAAGCACAAACCAAGCAGTTTTGTTGGAGTAGTTGGCAGAGGGAATGACATGATGAAAATGAGGGTATTCGAATGAAATCCAAAGAACAGATTTGATTGCTTAAGACTGTAAGCTTCAACTTAATATTGTAGTTATTGAAGTCTTTTTGGGCAACACCCAAACTAGTGTGTTTTTTTTTTGTTTGTTTGTTTTTTAACTTAATTTCTGCATCCTTGTAGTACCACATATCTATTTGCAACCTTTTAGACCCCAGCTTGAGAGTGATTAACCTCAATACATACACATACTAAATTTTTCAGTACATGAATGTAGCTTTCAGATTATAACATTCATTCAGGATAGCCATAAGCATTTTTTAATTAATTCATTCTGGTTATCCACCTCCTTCTGAATAGTAGCAGATGTCAGATGCTTATCATAGGAAATTAAGTATATTTAGAGTTTTTGTTATTCTAGTTCTACACATTTACCCATACTGGAACAGAAACCATCACGTACAGTACAGAAATAAATACAAATTGCTTGTCTATTGAAAAAAAAAATGACTCCAAGTTTTCTGTTTCAGAGGGAAAAATAATTGTAAACATAAATAATGTCACATCTAATACTTGTATTTCCACTTTTTTTTTTTGTTAAAAAAGTTTTTATGATAAAATTTTGATAAAATTTTCTTTTGAAAAATAAATTTGTTCATCCTCAGAAGTTTGCTGCACTGCATACAGTGAATTTTCTAAAAGACCTGCCATATATATTCCTGAGTTTCTTTATCCTGATAGGGCTATGGTATGAAATTTCAGATTACTGATGTGAAGGTAAGAGAGAATTCCTCTGGATGGAAACATTCAAGTAAGTTAATAAATATCATTGCCTATAACACCAAAATTGTATGCCCTCTGGCATTCATTATTTTGTTACTTTTGGAATATTCCAAATTACATTACAAATTGAATAAATATGAACTACCAGTATTACTTAGCATCTTTTTCAGTGACATGGAGAGTGGGATTGAACATGCCCTCAATAAGTTTCTGGATGACACCAAGCTGAGTGATGTGGGCAACACAGTGGAGGAAAAGGAGGTCATCCAGAGGGAGCTTGACAGCCTTGAGAGATGGGCCCATGTGAAACTCCAAAAATTCAACAAGGTCAAGTTCAAGGTCCTTCACCTAGGTCAGGGCAAACCTAAGCCTGAATACAGGCTGGGCAATGAGTAGATTGAAAACAGCACTGCAAAGAAAGACATGAAAAACTGAAGTTGAGCCAGCAATGTGCAGTTGCAGCCACAAGACAGTTGTATCCTGGGCTGCATCAAAAGAAGCATGAGGTGATTCTTCCCTCTGCTCTTGTGAGACCCACCTAGAGTACTGCATTCAGCTCTGGGGACCCCAGCATAAGAAAGAGAGGAACCCATTAAAGCAAGTCAAGAGGAGGGCAACAAAGATGATCGGAGGACTGGAGCAGCTCTCCTGTGAAGAAAGGCTGAGAGAGTTGGAGTTTTTCAGCCTAGAGAAGAGAAGACTCCAGGGAGATCTTACAGCGGCTTTACAGTACTTAAAGGGGGGCTACAAGAAAGATGGGGAGACAATTTATCAGGGACTGTAGTGATAGGACAAGGGGGAATGTTTTTAAAATACCCTCTTTTGAGGGTAGATATAGATTAGGCATTAGGAATAAATTCTTTACTCAGGGGGTGGTGAGGCACTGGCACATGTTGTCCAGAGAAGCTATGGATGCCCCATCCCTGGACATGCTCAAGGCCAGGTTGGATGGAGGGACCCTGGGCAGCCTGATCTAGTGGAAGGTGTCCTTGTCTATGACAGGAGGATTAGAACTAGATGATCTTTAAGGTCCTTCCAACTGAAACCATTCTACTTATATATATAACTAAGATATGGTATTTAGATTTTTGATTTAATAAAAATGTACAGAAACAACACCACATATGGGCAAAACATATAAGGATATTGGTGCTCTAATCTTTCTAAAGCAATTTATCCAGCTATTACAGTATTATATTTATATTGAACAGTTTGTGTGCATAAATACCTTCATTTAAAAAAAGTTCTCTAGTGCTGTCCTTGGAATGGCTATTCCATTGCTATGGCACTTGAACATTTTAACTAGAAAAATGTTCCCACTTCCAGAGAGTTTAAAACCAACATTTTGGTCAGGCATATGTGGCTTTTCCTTTGATGTTGGTATTACAATTAGACTGTGAGTAAAATCTTTTTGAAGTATGAATGAGATGTATACACTAAATGCTGCAGGTCAAAGATTAATTTAGAAAAAATTTAGAACAAATGTATTCTAAAACAAATTTAAGATCTTGGCCCAAGTGATTGATTCCAATTATATGCTGAAAAAAATAATAAAAAAATGAAAATTACTAGATATCTGTATTTGTCTTTGTGCACCCAGATGTCTTTTAAAATCTGTCATTTTGCTCATGGCTCTCTAAAGCTTCCTCTCTAGAGCAGAGGTAGAATGAATATGCAGGTATCATCACAGGTTAAAAATTCCTGCTCAATGAAGATTTACTAGTTTAAGTGTATAGTATACCCACAGTATACAGATAGTTAAGCCTTTTTCTCATGCATGAAGCCACAATGAATGTACTATACTGTGCCAATTCTATCCCCGAGATCTGCCGTAGGTTTTCCTGAGGTATGTCGATATAATGTACACTCCACTGACTTTCAGGGTATACTGTCATTAAGTATCAGAAATATTATTTTTCTGAACAAACAGATATACACTTCGTAACATGCTATTGTCTGTTGAGTATTGTCACAAAAAATGTAGGATACCTGAAATTATTTTCTTCTACATTAGCTTTAGGAAAATATTAACAAAGAGGAAGATGATGCAGCCTCCTCTAGAACATCAGCTATGACAAGACTTAGAAGATTCCAGTTAGCCATCATTACACATGCATAAATACACTGATGGCAATAAGGTGCCACGGTTATCATTGAAAACATAATCAGAAGGAAATGAAGCTACACATTTGTAATTGAGGTATAATTTGGCCTGCAGAATCTTTATTACTCTATTAAAGGAAGGAGGCATTTTTGCTTTCAGGTTGAGTTTCTGTGGCTGGCAGTCATTTCATTTTTTTTTTTATATTCATTACTAGCACTTTTAATATTGAAATCACTGGGGCACAGTGAACAGAAAATCTCTGATAGTGTATTAAAATAATCTTTTTCAAGGCAGAATTGCATTTTAAATAAACCTGCCCTGTGGCTGGGGGAAATTATAATAAATTTTATCCCACAATAACACAGTTTGCAGAATACAGCTGCAGGTTTAAAAGAGGAAAGGAAATCATGTGCAAGTGTTATAGGAAATAATTGCTTTCTTGTAACCAGGTAATTTATTAGGGAAATAATATCACTACCTTACTGTTGTGATTAAACCTGGCAGGAAGCTCAGCATCAGGTAGACATTTGCTCACTTGCCACCTCCCAGTAGGATGGGGAAGAGAACTGGGAAGAAAAGTAGAACTTGTATGTAGAGATAAAAGCAATATGCTAAGGCAGAAAAGGGAGAGAGAAATAATAGCAATGTTAGTAACATACATATATTTACAAAACAAATGACGCACAACACAATCACTCACCACCAGTTGACCAATGCCTAGCCAGTCTCCAAGCAGCAGCTGCCCCCCTGTCCAACTCCCATCAGTTTTTTTTTTTTTTTTCGCATGATGCCCTATGGTATGGGACATCCCTTTGGCCAGTTTAGGTCAGCTGTCCTGGTTCTGTACCCTCCCAGCTCCTTGTGCCCCATACAGCCCCTCCCTGGCAGGACAGTACAAGAATCTTGTAAAAGACCCAGACTAGATTCCAATGTTTTTTACAGAAAATTTAATTAAGTGACAGAAATATGAATGTGAGAAGAAACTACCTTTCTTAATCCGGGGAAAATAAAAGTCTCCATCTGCTCTTTTTTTTTTTTCCTTTTCCTTTTCCCTGATGCCATTTAAAATTTCAGTGACACAATCCCCTTTGTGTTAAAGTAACAGATTGCAACAGTGGTAGAAAATGAATCTAGTAGATAAATAAACCCACATTTGCCTTCGAAAATATAATTTGATGTAATGATTTCCGAACAACACTCAGTCCTATGGTGACAGGTAAAACTGTAGCCAGCCTTTTCATAGTAATAGTTGCCTTCTCTGTGAATTATTTCCATAGTGAATGTCTTTTATTCTTGCTTGTAGCATGAAGGCCTCAATTTAAAAAGGCTTGGGAGTTTTTTTTTTTACTCATTAGAACAGCAAGCTATACCCAATGCAAACTAGAGTGTAAATATTAACAACTGAACCCATAGGCGCAATTGAATTCCTGGTGTATTCGTCAGTCTTGGTTTAGTGGAATACGTTTCTTCCAAGGATGAAAACGTTATCTACAATTAGACTGTACATCTAACACACCTTACCTTGATCTCTGCTTTCATCCGCCCACGCCCTATGAAAATCAAATAAAGATCTAGCAGAATGCTTACCTATGTTTGTGCTTGAGTTTACACCAAACTCACTATGTGAGAACAATATAGCAAGGTGTTGGATAGTTTTCTCAAATTCATTGTGCTGACCTTAGCAACATTTCCTCCAATAACTATTTGTGTGGCTTATTGTAGTGGTTTAAACCACGATAGCCCCCAACAGTCATTTGCTCACCCTCCCCCAACCTGTGGGATGGAGAAGTGAGGAAAAAAAAAAGGAGAACTCACATGTTGAGATAATCATGGAATCACAGAGTGGTTTGGGTTGGAAGGGACCTAAAGATCATCCAGTTCCACCCCCCCTGCCATGGACAGGGACACCTGGTTGAGCAGACCAGGTTGCTCAGAGCCCCATCTAGCCTGGCCTTGAACGCTTCCAGGGAAGGGGCATCCACAGCCTCTCTGAGCAACCTGTTCCAGTGTCTCACCACCCTCACAGGAAAGAATTTCTTCCCAATATCTAGCCTAAATCTACCCTCTTCCAGCTTAAATCCATTACCACTTGTCCTTTCACTACACATCCATGTAAAAGTCCCTCCCCAGCTTTCCTGTAGGACCCCTTCAGGTACTAAAGAAACTGTTTTACTAAAGAAACTATTTTACTAAAATAGCTACGGAATAAGAGATAATAAAATGCAAAATGGATAAAAGGGAGATAATACTGATAAATAGGACAAGCGATATATGAGAAGACAATTTCTCACCCATGTGCAAGCCCAATCTGGAAGAAAGGGAGAGAATGCTGCAACTTCCTCCCCCCACCAGAATATAGAGTCAGGACCATGACATGATGTATATGCTATGAAACTACTTGTTGGTCAGTTTAAGTCAGATAGCCTATCTTTTTACCCTCCACACTTCCTAACTGCTTCTATTCTGGCATTCGCAAATTCGATACTCTGGAAAATACGACTTTTTTTTTTTTTTTTAATGTTTTGGTGTTCCTGTGCATTTCACCTCTACAGTTTACAGTTGCCAGAGCACATGCTAACTTGTCTAAATACATGCTGAATATTTATATTTGTATGAATCTCAGTAAATTAAATAACATCCTTCTAGTTCAATCAGTCAAACTTATTTTTAAGAATAAGTAAGAACAGTAGTAGTAGAAAGATTAAAAAATCTTGGAAGGATTGCGGTAAGGTCACCTCATACAGTTTTTTGACACAACATAGAATTCCTTCTGTTTATATAATTTCTAGTGAATATTTTTTTAATCTCTTTTCAAAACCCTCAAGGACATATACTTTAGACTCGCTCAGACAACTATTCTCATGCTTTAGCTTTTTTACTTATTGAAACCTTTCCCTAATATTTAATCTCTTTTTGAAGTAATTAAACCTAGAGTTTCTTTTCATACATGATAGACATGGAAATCGTTACTCTTATGGTCTTTGAAGCCACATATGTCTACCTGGAAATCTCTCTTCTTTAGAATGAATAACACATTGCCTTTCAGTTATTTCCTAGGGACAACATTTCCTCTTTTTATTGTTCTTTTCAACAATAGAGTTGATCTCCTCCTTCCTGCTAAAAAACTAATTATTGTGAATGCTCTCTTTAGAGTAGTTTATATCCCTTTTTCCCCAATAGTGTTCTTTTTCACATCTTCTGTATCATGGATTTTGGAATTAACAGCTTTTCCAATCTTAGTTACTATTTCTTTCATTTCAAAATGTTCATATCTATAACACTAACACTATCGTAAAATAACTAAATTAGCACTTTTCTTAGTACTTAAGGTTTTTTTGGGGGGGGGACTTTAACCTGATCTTGTATAAAATTTTGGGCAGAATTCTCATCTAGTATAAAATCAAAGTATTCATATTGATTTTGAAGGAGTTTCAAATATGTTAAATTATTGCTTTGTCTCCTACAGTATGTAGATACTTTAGAAATTGGAAGATCTTATGTAACATACATATTTGTGGATATAGCATCCTCCTTATTTTTGGAATTTTTGAAGCACTAACCCTCCTCTGTTGACATCCAGAGTTTAAATAATGATTTTGATAGAAGTAAGATTTTCATAATCCATAATCTTTCAATATTATTGAGAAATTTTCTCTCCCATGAACTAGTTACAGATGGTTGTGGCTTGAAAGAGAGGCCAGAGGACATGACTGATTTAGAATAGTATTGATTTTTTTTTTTTTTTACTTTTACCAGTAGCAATTCCTTCAGAAGAATGAATAATTATATAAATATTATTTGAATGGTATGTCAATGTCCTTTTTAGGGAGTTTAGTCATTAGAAGGGCAGATGAGCACAGTAGCTTTTTGTATAGACTTACCTTTCTGTAAAGAACCCAAATTCTTAGTTTTTGATGTTGTCAGTAAATGTATTCATATAGATAGACATAGATACACAGATACATATATCAAATATTTTTGTAATACACATTGGTTTTGCAAAATGTTTCCTGCACATAAGCTTCCTGCAAAACACATGGGTGCTTTGTTCTGTTGAATTGTGTTTTTTTTTTTCACATAGAATTTACATTTTTAGGAAGTTATAAAACAACATGCATGGGAGGGGAAAAGTTCTACTACACAAGAAGCAAAGAAAAATTAAACTAATATTTTTTGAAAATGTTAAATTGTTGGATAGCTTAATGTCCTATTGATGACATAGTGAAAATAAAAATGTTTTTGTTGTTGTTTTTGAGCAGTCATTGAAGTTAGTAGCATGCTCAATCAGTAATGGCTCTTTCCCAATTGTTAAACATTCTTGCCTCACTTGAAACAATGAAGTATGTCTTCAGTATGTTACCATTTGGAGTCTCTGATTAGCGCTTGTCTAAGTATTAAGATTATCACGTGCATATTATAATCAATTTATGTGTATAAATTTTTTTCATATTTGAAGGAATACAGTATAATAATCATTTATATCTGTAGCTATCGAAAGAAAACATTCCTTTGCTGACTTTCTTAAAGATCATGTGTAGTAGAGATCTAATAATTTTATACTGGTAGCTTATAAAGAATAATGATCTGGTCTCTATTTCAACTACTCTGGTACATCTAAAAATCAGGTTTGATAGTGTCCTTAACAAATGAAATCTTTATGTAATTTTTAATTGTTATCATCTATTTCTACTTCTAAATCAAATATACATTGTGGCCCAATCACACTAAAGAAGGATTCAGGAGTCTAGTAAAGTTGAAATGCAAACCCTAACATGTTTCTTAGTATTTTTTCAGTTTGCACTAAAAGAGTAACAAATATTGTGGATACGAGGTTCTGTGGATGGCAAAAATAAACAAGCAGAAAAGTTACAAAGTAGTAATTGTTAGGACTATCAGTTTTCACTGGTAAAAAAATAAAATGCACAGTAAGACAGAATTGTCTATTGTGAACAATAAATTCACCTTTTTTTTTTTTTTTTGTTAGAACACAGCTGGGCTGATCTATAGAAGGCTGCCTTAATTATAAAAAAGCAGACTCTTCACATTAAATGGTGTATGACCAAACAAGCTGTGTTCATTTGACTTCCCAGACAGCTGGAGTTGAATTCAGAGGCAGCTAATTGCCTTGGGGACCTCTCTCTGGCATGTAGCCCTTTGGTACTCTGGAGGGGTGGAGAGGCTTCACACAGAAAGCTTAAAAGCATCTGGGCTGCTGTTGTGCAGAAAGCTACTGCTGACAGATTTACCATCTGTCTTTGAGAAAGACAACAGTTTGGGGAGCTCAGACTACCATTCTTCAGTAGAAAGGCCTTTGTCAATCAAAATCTCCTCATTAGAGAACAAAACTTGAATTATGGCTAAGTGCACGAAGTAAAGAAGAAATATCAAGACATTAGCTTAATTTTATTTGTCTGTGGATAGATGAAAAGTCCCCTAAAGTTAGGAAATAACAAACAGCAAACTGTAAACACATTTGTATAGTCCATCAGCTAAGCTTTCTCTGTGTACCAACAGATGTACCAACAGATGTGCCAACAATAACCAAGTCCATGTCCCCACAAGAAAGAATTATGTTGTAGTAACATGGAATAATGGTTTCATAATACACATTATGCTATGCTAGATTATTCAGACATGTATTTTTGTAAATTGTCTTCGACTTTAAAATATAATTGTTTTTATTCCTATATTTGTAGCCAATAGAATGGATTATATCTGTCTTTGAAAAAAATTTCAAAGCACTGTCCATAGGAAAAATAGTGTGTATGGTCATCCCTGTAAAATTTCACATGTACTTGATGATTTATAAATGTATGATTGCTATTTTGCCTAGTGCAATTTTAGAAGAATTGTTTTAAGTTAAGGAAAACAATATAAGTGTTATTAAGAAAACTGCAATAAACAAATACTTTCGGCACTCACATCCACATGTATAAAGCACATATAGAAGTACATATCTCATTTAACACCTACAGATCTGAATGACACAAATTCATGTCAACAATTCACAAAACTGCTAAGAATTATGAAAACTGAAATTGCAGATTCTGTAAATATTTCTCTCTTCTTAAGCCTGCAAATGAGACTACATGTTTCCATAAGACTGTATTACTTTCCTAAAAGACACAAAAGTCTTATGCCGAGTTGCTCTTGTATTGCCATGATTGATCAGTTAGTGCATACTGGCTGCTAAAGGGAGTATTTACTTAGTGCGCAACAATTTTGAAAGCCAAGTTTCAATTCTTTTTAAAGTAAACACAGAATAACATTATATATATTATATAACTGTCATATATGCGTACTTGAAAACACATACTTATATATGTATGTATGTTTATATACTGTTTATTACAAATATAACAAGTTGGATAAGGTAGCTTTTAGGAAAAAAAAAGCATGTTTTATTTCCCTAAGTACTTTACCACAAATCTAGAGGGAGAAATGATGATAGATGCCAGAATTTTTCTCCAAGCTCAAGTGTGGCTGCAAAACATTAAGAACCAACTCATCCCTTTATCTATATACATGCAGTTTCGAAAGAATGCATTACCAGATGTAGAAAAGGATGAAGTTTAGTATAGAGGCCCCAAAACTCTACCCAAAATGTTGTCGTGGTACCACTATGAAACAAAAATTACAGACTTCTGGAGAGGTAAAGGGAGAGATAGAGAGTACTACTCTTCAATGTAGTGATTATGATTCTCCTGGGAGAATGAGTCCTGGGTTCCAGTTGCTTATCTCTATATTTTAATGCCTGTCCTCTAAGCTTACGGTTAGGGCCTACTTCTAGGATACAGAAAAACTGCACCGAATGTTCTAGTGCTGAGGAAGGCCCTGAGATTAAAATCTCTAATGGCAGATAGTCTTACCACTGGCCATGTTTTAAAGGAAAAAGAAAAATATTTTCCTCTCCTAGGGGAGCTGCTTAGTTGCTTACTTCAAGGGAAAGGTTCAGAACACAATATTCAAGGCTAAAATATATACACTGATGTAAAGTTTAGAAACATCTAAATTATTCAGATTATCACTACATCACCAGTAAATGGAGCTAAGAGATGGCATATTTTTTCTGCTGAGATGCTTTCACTGCAGAGCTAGATCACGTACTTCTATACTATACTACAGTCCGCACAGCTGATATATCAATGTCAAAAAGAGGTATGAGTTAAACGATATGCTCTCTCTATCATTTTTTGTTCTCCAGTTATGCATACCCCTCGTTCAGCATGCTGGCTGCTATGAATCCTTTTTGTGAATGAATAATTTCCTCCAGGCACATAGGAAGTTTAGTTAGGGTTTTGAGTTCCACTCTGGTGGCCACATGCCAAAATATCTTTATGGGGATACCTCTTAATCTCTCTCTGTCTTAGCTTTCCATTACTCAAATGTCAGCCACAGTATATTTATACTGTATTATTTTATTAAAGTATTATTTACCCATGCTTCAGAAAGGGTAAATATGTTATTGCTCATGTGCTCATCTCCTATTTTCCACAGTTATGGATATCCCATAAATAGATACATAAATGTTCTCTTGCATGATAAATTATAATAGGAATATATTCCTTTTTCTTTTCTTTCTTTTTTTTTTTGTTTGTTTGTTTCAGGAATCCTATCTACAGTACTTCGGTCAGGTAGAGGGCATATGTTCCATTTTAACTCAAGTGTGTTGATCTATTTAAACCACTGTAAATATCTGTGTGAACATACGGAGATTAGATGTCTACTGACATATGATGTGTTCATGGAAATACTTTCTTTGGCTTTCCTTACTTAATTAAATAACAACAACAAAAAAAAATCCACACAATTAAATCAATTCTACATTTGTGTACAGATGAAGTATAATTTGGAAGTATGCAGAAAAGACTTTTTGCAAAATGGAAATGCTTACATTTATACCACTTTTGATCATTTACAGGGAATTTGCCCATATAAAATTGAGGACATAAAGTGAATAAAATTAAGCTAAACAGATACAACTGAAATCATCATTTGGCTTCCAGATGGTAAGAAGGAAATTTTCACTTGTCCACAAGCTAATGAGTAGGACTGGCAAATATAAAAATGGGCTCTTGTAATCTGAACTCATGAAACAACCTGGTCAATGTAAGCTAATAAAGGTAGTACGCCTCAATTTGCATTTTGCTCTGTAAAGTAGAATCACATCTGAAGTGTTCTGTTAACTCACTGTGATATGAGCTGTGGATGTACCACGACTGTTAAATCTTACCTCTAGGAACCTCTTTCACATCTTATATGTGGCTTATAGAAAACCATGAGATTCATAGCAATGTATTGTTTTCTGCATATTTTACAGGCTGTCAGACTTCTACGCAGATTTTTCATTAAGGATGTGAATGTATTAGTTTAAAAAAGTATTTCTAAAAATCCCTAAGATCCTAAATGAAGATCTGTGATTCAGTAAACATCTGGTGAACATTCTTCTGCAAACCTTAATAAAGTTATTCATGTTTTTCTTACGGTGTATTTATATGACAGAGCTTTTTATTTTATTTTATCTTATTTGAAGATAATAGCCTTAATCCTAAAGGTGCATACTACAGATAAAGTGTATTCCAGGGAACACGAGAGACATGAGAATTTGGAAGGAACTATTTATAGTCTTTGATGTGTTGTTAATGCTAGCTGCCAATGGCCCAAGACATGATTCCAGAATTCAAACATCGTGGAACATAGTCAGGCCCTAAATCTGATTGTCTGTGTCCAGCCTTAATATTTGATCCAAGATATTCAATCAGCTATCTTCTCAGATTTCCTCAAAATAAGAGAAATAGTCTGTTACTTCTTCACAATTCTTTTGGTTTGTCTACACTAATCATGGACAAACCATGCATGATTTTTTTCCTATCTCTTTCTCTTACCAAGATAGTGTTTTCACTCCTTTACAGCTCTTTTGCACAGAATGGAGAGACAAGGGAGGAACTGTTTTTCACTGGATTTTTATTGCCAGCAAGTTATCTTCTATCAAAGGAATTCTTTCACATCCATATAGGGATGACTATTACCAAAACACTTAAGCTGCCCCCATCTATCTTAAATATACGACATTTTGCCTACTCCTCCACTGACAGATTGCTGTACTATCTTAATATTTTTTAACTTATTGTGCATTAGAGGTAGTTGAAGCAAGCACAAGAACAATGGTTACACTGTGATGTAACTTTAGATCTCTAGATCCTACT